>CM071636.1:22156826-22448758 GCA_036419045.1 Scirpophaga incertulas
TCTAAAAAATTCCACTCAACATCAAAACACTCAAAACACCCTCTAAACACCCTAAAACACCCCTGATCAGTCAGTGAGTCAGTCAGTCAGTGGTAATCGAGCTTTATATAATATAGATAGATAGATTCTCGCGCGCTGTCTGTCAAAACGCTTTGTGTTTTGACAGACAGCGCGTTCTGGTCTACTTCATGGACCCCCAAAATTTTGTTTCACTGACGTATACCCCTTGGTTATCATAGCCTAGCCCAAGAAAAAAATGAACTCATCGATATGGTATAAATACATGAAATCGACCGGTCGAAATGTCGACAGATAACAGAAATATAGAGTAACAGGTACGCGGGTTCGGCGACCGGCCCGCGCCCTGGAAATAGCCAGCTATATTTAATCGTCTGAACATATGGTATTGTTTTACTTTACGCCATTTATAGATCTGAACGCGGCCGTATCCTTGGTACTGACATATGTCGATAGCTCACATTTTTGGGGTTCCGTAGCCGAATGGCAAAAAATGGAACCCTTATGGATTCGTCATGTCTGTCCGTCCGTATGTACGTCCGTATACTGTAGAAACTTTGTAAGTAGATGTATTCGGTGAACAGCATTAAAATTTTCATACAAATATAGAAAAAGAACAATAAATTCTCCCCCATACTTAGAAGTGAAACTCAATTTTTTTTTTATCAAAACCCATATGTATGGGGTATCTATGGATAGGTCTTCAAAAATGATATTGAGGTGTCTAATATAATAATTTTCTAAACTGAATAGTTTGCGCGAGAGACTCGTTCAAAGTGGAAAAATGTGAATCGTAACTCATAACTTCTTAAATAAGGGAATGATAAATGTAAAAATAATATTATGATGTACATTACCATGCAAACTTCCACCGAACATTGGTTTGAGCGAGATCTAATAATTCGTTTTTTTTAATACGTTATAAATCGTAAACCGTATTTTACCTTTCTTTAAATCAATTCAAATAAAGAAAAAAGAAAAATATTTATTTTGATGTATAGTGGTACGGAACCCTACGTGCGCGAATCCGACTCGCACTTGGCCGGTTTTTTTTGTTCTTCAAATCGATCGCACAGTCCTTCAGGATTTTTGCTATAATTGTTCATAAGAACTCACGAAAATGCCGGTTCGTATGGAGATTCTTATGAGATAGATTAACGAAAATGTTAGGTAAAACGTAATCATAAGAAGCGTCTCGATCGCTGTCGCAGACACACCTCTTTACATCCTTAGCCGTTCACACCAATGTTGCTCTCTTCGCACCAATATTAGTCTGCTTTTTTGAGGGACCCATTTAGTGAGCGGCGAGTCACCACCTGCCGTATTTAAATCAATTAGGAGGCCTTGAGAAGGCAGGTGACCGGAGTCTTCCATAGCCCGGTTTTCATTACCGCCAAAATCGAAATTCAATAGTCCACAAACGTTTTGACCACTAATGACAAGAGTTTCTGTGCATCTAACAGGGTTATAGTCTTTAGTTGGTACATCCATATATTTTCTTTAAATTTCGCTTAAATGGCCTCTGCGCGTTGGATCCTTATCCCCGCGCACGTCTAATTTTTTATTTTTTTTCCTCAGGAGAGGAAGGCTGAGAATCCTCACAAGGAGCACGAAACGTGCCCAGGATACCCCAGCAACGGCAAGTGTCACGGAGGTTATGTCGGACTCCGATCGACCAAACTCAGCCTAGTTTTGGCCATACGGCCCTACGGCTTGAATGGAGAGAGGTTAGACGCACCTCAGGAGAGGGTGTGGTCAGCGCTGCCCTCCGAAGAGGACATATGCGCGAAAGAAGGCGCGGTACACCAAAGTGGCTCCGACCGATATGAAATGATGGGGAGCACGCCTTATACCTAGGACATGTTTTGACCTCTGACCTCAGAGATGATGACGATATTGAAAGGGAACGGAGGGCGCTGTCGGTGAGGGCGAATATGATAGCACGTAGGTTTGCTCGCTGCTCTACAGAAGTAAAACTTACACTATTTAGATCATACTGCACATCTTTTTACACCTGCAGCCTATGGGCAGAATATACGCAAAAAGCCTACAGTGCACTCCGAATCCAATACAATAATGCATTCAGGGTGTTGCCGGGGCTGCCACGTTTTTGTAGTGCTTCACTAATGTTTGCAGAATACCGCATTGATTGTTTTTACGCCACAATGCGTAAGAGGTGCGCGTCCTTAATACGCAGAGTGCGTGGTAGTACCAACAGCATCCTGGATATGATCGCAAGAAGATTGGATGGTGTTATATTGAATCGCTGCAGCGCAATCTCACATGGATTGACGAAGCGATAATGTATCGTGGTATATAGTATATTTATGTTGTGTGTTAATTTAATTGATTAATTACTAACATAGAATAAGCAAAATTGTTACTAACACTAATGGATGAAAATCTGCAATAAAGATATTTATATATATATAAAGGACTTTGCCTTATAAAGGACTGTGCCTTATAAAGGACTGTGCCTTATAAAGACCCGTGATATAAACAACAATAATAATGTTTGTTAATAAAAACAGTGAGTTACATGGCCCAACATATTTCACAATTGTATTAATATTACGGAGGAATGGGTCTTTACTAGTTATGTTTCGGATATCCGTATCTGTGTGTATCCAAAGCAAAAGAAATATGTGTTAAAATAATCAAAATTAACTTTAAATGACTTCTCCTTGAAATGTATGTTCTCATTGTTCGTGAAGAGTGACGTAATAAAGATCTGATGCATTCATGCAACGAAATTAGGGGAAAATTTTGGTGACCGGCATACCACATCGCAAACATTCTGCAATCTGCATGATAATGTTATATTTCCTCAATAAATAAGACATCATCGATGTTAGAATGTAAAGAGTTGGGGACAGTGAAGAACCTTGTATAACGCCAGCATTTGTAAACATGTTTCACAGAGCCTTCAACAACGACTTTAACGCTGGATCCAAAAATCTGGTTATCCATTGGTATTCCTTCCTTCTTCTCTCGTATATCGCCGTCCAATATACTCTTAAAAGAAGAAATGCTTTTTATTTCAACTAGCAACCCGTCCCGGCTTCGCACGGGCGTATTTATTATAATTTTAATTTAACTTTAATATATTCTTTTAAAACTGTATGACACGGCATTCCTAATATAGGCATGTTTTCAAAATAATTTTTTATTAATTATACTATGTAATGGAAAGTGACTTCATGAATTATCAATATTGAAGTCATTTTCCAAATTGACGACTCTGTATCTATTTAATACAGGGAAAAAAAACAGCCCTTGCTGAGTTTCTTGCCGGTTCTTCTCAGTACAAGGTCTCCCGCCGTAGATTTGCGAACCGATGGCGTAATAGCTTTTCGACATTCACAAGTGCTTGTAACAGCCCAGACTGAATAAATGATTTTGAATTTGAATTTGAATTGCTTATGTAAATATACCTCTTTTTTTTCTTTTTTTTTCCTCCTGAGGAAAATGCATTAAATTGCATACCCCGGCTGTGGCGAAGCGGCTGTCATGTGGGGCTCTCCTCCCCAGAAGAGGATGTAAATATACCTACTACAAAATATCCTTAGACACGTCGTTATATAACGTTCACAGCTTTTTGTCATTAGTAGTGCTCGGAATAGGTAGTTTCATTTTATGTACTTGCGATTTTGTGACATAAAAAGTATGGATTTGCATGGGTACTTACTATTTTCAGAGATTGTAAAATAATTTATTGAACTTTCAAAATAGTATTTCATCTTTTAGCTTATTGTTGTAATAATATGTTGTAAACATAAAATTTACAATAAAAGCGTGAAGAAACGAATGCAAATAAAAACAAAAAAATTTAGGCAAGTACATAAAAAGAGGTATTTTTTTTCTTGTATGGAGAATAGACCCACTACAAAATGTAACGTTTATTAATGAGACATACGTTAAATAATTTCTTATTAACCTATAGTCTGATTATTAATTCACTGGAGTAAACTGACAGTTGCTAATGTCACATTGTAAAATTATGTTGCCATATTTATCGTACTAGTGAGGTGACCTGCAAATATAATTGGATAAATTGAATAAATCGATAAGGACTTCACCCTTCGTTGTTATTCAGATCACTCACACAAAGTCAGTAACAACGTTTATTAAAAAAGTACTCATTAATTATAATATAGGTACATGAATTCTATCAGATACAAAAAATGAAATTCACTCACTTGCTAGCGTTCCCGAACTATGCGTTCAGTTAATCAGTAAATCAATTTTTTGAGCTGTAATTATTCGAACATTTGGAAGTACTTAATTATTGCAATCTTTTTAAAAGAAAAATACAGAATTTAACCACTGTGTAATAGTAGTTATTGTATTTCATTTTAGACAAAACATATTGTGTAAATTATTTATCGTTGTAATGGATATAACCACGACAATTTTACGTCAAGTTTTTTTTTATTTATTGCTGGTTATTACTGGTTAATGGTACAAGAACATGACGATGACGAATAAAAATCTATCCATTGAATATTTTTGTTTCATTTCATATATATAATTCGAGTAATTACGCCATTTCAAAGTTATCACCTATTTGCCTCAAGGTGCCATGCTAATATTATTACATCGATTAAACAAAATTGGATTAGGATTTCTTAATAAAGTAAATAAAATGAGTAATGTGATTTGAGGACGGAATGAAATTGAATGAATGAGTTTGATTTCAATATTCTAGTCACAACACTATTTTCTGTTCATCATAAAGTGGTAACACCGTAAACGTCAGTTTACTCCAGTGAATTAATGATTAGACTTTAGATATTATAAGGAACATTAGCTTGTTTTTATCTAACGGGAATATTGAGAAATCAATTAAAACATGAACATTAAATAACCTAAAAATTGTTAGTAGTTAGTAGCTTTATTTTGAATTTGTATTCAAATTGCTTTTTACGTAAATGCTATTTAACACTTTTTTATTCTTGAAAAATACAATCTTCTTTGGCCACTATACCGAAATACGCTACTTAGCGTATTTCGGGCGTTTCACCAGTGCTGCAGTGCTCGCGGAGCGTCGACGCGACCTCATGCATTAGCGTTAAAAAAATACAGTATAAACAGACCCCTAAATCGTATTATTATTTTGCATTCTAAATACTGGATACGGGAAAGAAAACGAAAACGAGCCGTTGGAAACATAAACACAGAATTCGGTTGAAAACAAACCGATGTCTATTGGATGTCAGTGTAGGTACCATTCTTGTCGCTAGCAAAATGATGACGCGTTCCGTTTTACGATAATCTAAAATAGTAATAAAAATAATTATTGAGAGTTCAATACTTTTAAATAAAATAAAAAAGAAATAATACACTTTCCTTTATCTATTATTATATTTATATATTATTTGTATATATATAAAATCATCTTTCATTTTGATTTAAAAAACGTTAGTTCCTTTACCTCAAATGTCAAAAGTCATTAGGTACTATAAGTTTAATTAATTGATTTTATTATTCCCGTTTCATTTTTACTCATAATATCCTGCAGTTGCTTTTAATAATAAATTGATATTTAGAGTTCAGTAATATCAATAAACGTTGCCGTTTTCTAGTGGGCCTAAAAAAATTATCTCCTTTAACTACCTATTTCGAGCACTAGTCATTAGACAATACATACATGTTTTGCTTAGAGGTTACTCTTGTTGTTGAACTTTTTAAGGTGGACAATACTGTAGTACATTATTTTGGTCTATCTCGTAAGGTTCAGCCAGCGTTTTTGCAATATCTCGTAAGCGCAATAAAACGTGCTTACTTACGACATCACATTAGAAACCTCTAAATTTATCAGTGTTTCTCTACTATATTATGCATGTATTATACATATATACCTACCTTAATAATCACTCTATCTATTAAAAAAAACTGCATCAAAATCCGTTGCGTAGTTTTAAAGATCTAAGCATACATAGAGACAAGACAGACGGCGGATAGCGACTTTGTTTTATACTATGGAGTGATTATGATATGTGACCATTTGTGATATGGTATGCATACTGTCATGCTGCATGCTGAGACTGCAGCACAGAATAAAAATTTCTTGCATCAAACAGGCAAACTGTCTGCTGCTTACTAGTCAGATAAAGAGTTTTAAAGAATTCAATATCATCTAGCACATTACAAGCAAAACCGCATAATAACACTAGTTCGTTTAATAAGCTTGGTATGCATCAAACCGACTGACACTTCGACTGTATATTTTCCTAATGCCCTCAATTAGCCAGCGTCATAAAATGGCGGTGGATGATTTACGTAGAGTCGGACAGAATCATTTTATCGGATGGGCACAGCGCCAATAGTTATCCGTGGTTAGTTGGTGCGCGGTCTTGGGTTCACACCCTTGTCTGAATCTGTTTATGAATGAATCTGTAATACATTGTGAACAGAGACGACGACTTCTTCTCGGCACTGGTCGTGTAATAGGTCCGGCAGCAAAGAGAGGTTCGTTTATGGGTTTTTTTTTCCGCAGGAGAGGAGGCTGAGAATCCATCATGGATACCAACGCAACAGGCAAGCAGGGATGCGTTGATTATGTCGACTCCTGTAGTGCAATTCTCCTAAAAAAAGTCGCAGCGAGTTAGCAACGATTTAGTCTAAAAACACGTTTTTGTATTCACGTCTTTCAATCGAACTTTGATCGGACTTGAACTAGCTCGATCCAAACGTAGCGCTAAATCATAATCGTTACACACTGTATTCTCCTATTTTTGGGAAGTTAAACTGCACTCTAACCGCAACAGAATCGGTATTCTACTAAAGTTTAGATAAACCTGTCGATCGAGGTTGAGCTACCAAACGTCAAATTCCACGATTGAAATGCAGTTGTCATTAAATATTTATACATCTTTGGACTTTTAAGCCAATTAAATAATGATTTTATACTCTAAAATCTAATAGTATCGTTTATTTTTCGATATATTTATTTTTTTAATTCAGTGGATTTTGTCTTGATTCAGTTGGCAACATTCCCACCTCGCAATCTAAAGTTCGCTGAAATTAAGTTTTAGTTTCAATTTAGTTTTGGTTTTGTTCGGAAATGTGATACGTGAATACCGATTTTGGGTGGGACTAAGATCGAGCGATTGCTAAACTTCAACTAAATTGCGATTGTAAAAAAATACGAGAATTGCACTACTGGTACTGTCGAGACGGCTCGACTACACAGACCTACCGACTAAACTCAGCCTAGCCTTTGGTCCTATTGACCCTACTGGCTTTATTGACGAGAGGGCCGCACCTCAGGAGAGGCACGGTTAGCGCTACCCATGTGGTGGCGTATATGCGCTAGAAGAAGGCACGAATCTCCAAAGTGGGACCGGCCAGTATTGATAAGAACCTAATCATGGCTAAGCAGAAGGTTGCCGTTTAGGGGTTGACAAGGGGGAGCGACGGCTCAGACGCCGCCGCTTGCAGGTCTAGAAGTTCCTGCGTGAGTTGGTTAGGGGGGTCGCTAAGGACATGTCGCGGTCTACGTATCCTCTGCCGGTATTGACTAGTGTTGCCTTGAGACTGGCTCACAGTTGGTGGTGTTGACGGGATCTCGTTTATGGGCTGATGTCTCAATTTTTATAACAAGATTCCACATAGTGTAGCTGAATTGCCTTTTCATAAGTTCAAGGTACATGCTAAAAAGACGCTAATGAGTAAGGGCTATTACATAGTCAATGATTATTTAAATGATGCCAATGCTTGGTGTTGATTTAAAGACACTACATTCTAAAGAGTAAATATTTGTTTTTCCGTATAAATTGTAAACACATACAAGATGCTAAATATGTCTTGCAAAACAATTTATCTTGTCTTAGGGATAGGGGAGGACTTCAGAGTCAAGCAATAGTAATAACAACATTTACAATAAATTATGTCGTTACCATACTGTATACTGATGTACGTTATATGGTAACGACTTATTACTTTTAATAAAGCTTATAAGTTTCTTGCGCCCATTCTTCTTATCAGCTAAAAATATACGTCTTGAATGGGTTGGTAGGAAAAACTTTTTATCAATTCAAAAGAGGTTTCTATAAAGTCATATTTCAATAAAGTTAATATTGATTTTTTTAATTTTGAAAGAAGATCTATTACGGTCAACGTGCTAGACTATATTTAGTATCTTTTTTTTTATATATATATATGACTACTCCACGGACTCGTAGTATGTGCCTTTTTTAAACTGTCTTATAATACTATTCCGTGACTTAACATTAACGTGAGTTGCGCAGTATTACTTATCTAATAAGTATCCTAATATATACCTACATACAACCATTTAACAATACACTTAATTTCAATACTTTATACAATAAAATTAATTAATCTAATAATAATAAGCTATCCTAACATAATTAAATTAACCCTGCAATGGTATATTTAGTATCTTGTATGGTTTAAACTTGTAAAAGAAAGGTTCAGATTATTTATTTAAGGCCAGCTTGTATACTCTGTAATTACAGAAAAATATAGCCTTTTGTAATTTTCTTGTTGGTTCCTTCCAGTAACAGGGCACCCGCCGTAGACTTGTAAACCAATGGCGTAGCATCATTGACTTGCAAAAGTGTTTGTAAAAAAATAAATGTTGCTTAAAACGAGAGCTATGTAGGTACTGTGACGAAATCAGTGATATTGCGCCTCTTTCGTTATCCAAGGCAAATGTGTCAGATTTCAAATAAAGAACCCGCTGCGTTAGACGTGGCGAGTTATGGACAGTTGAAGGTGCGACTTCTAGTACGGACGTCCTAGCGACAGCATTAGCCTATATAAACCAAAGTAATATAGCTAATTGAATAAAAAGTTGTTTTCATATTTAAAAGCATTCCCTACGTTTTCTGAGCACCCTGGCGAGTGTCATAAACAAATGTCAAACTAAGACATTTGTTCTTTCTCTTGCCCTGGTCCCAAATGTATTTGGGGTCGTCGCAACATGTCTTCTACTCTCCTCTATCATTCGCCATTTCGACACTCACTCTGGAGACGATTTTTGAATCATTTGACGTGAATGGAATTCGAATACGAATACAAATCGTGCGCGAAATTTTCTACTGCTTACAATTTTATAGATTTTTGAATTTTGAATTCAGTGTTGTCATCAAAAACAAATTCTTAATTAGATTCCGTTTCACGCAGAAAAAAATAAAATTACAACAACAAAAATTTAAATATATGTACTCAAACAATATTTACTTATTATTATGTACCTATTTACAAGCTTTACATTAACTAAAGTAAAATCACTATAAACGTCACTTCAGCGTTAGATATTCTACTAGTTAGAAATCAAACACGAGTGGGTAGAACCACTTGTTGCACAACGCACGAAATGAAAGTTCAGAAATAGTGAATTCGAATACGAATCTCACGATATACGGGGTAACCACCCCGTATATACCAATCGTAAAACCCGAGGACCCAAGGAAGGAAATAAGATAATTTTACCGACGGAAAACATATCCTTCCTGTGGGAAATTCGAATATAACGCGGACGAAGCCGCGGGCGGAAAGCTAGTAAGTATATAAATTAAAATATAACGAGAATAATAAATATATAACTTGAGACGCTCGGTGATGACCATAGGCTCAATCTATGTTCTGCCTTAGTTACTCTCGAAATTCCATCGCATTGATCTGGGTTTGTCTCAAACTAGTTTACCTTTTCCACCATTCGCTTGTGGAGTAAGTTGTACCTACCTACTAGTTTGAGATTAGCCAGTTCTAAGGCTTTATTCAAAATACTAAGTACGAGTATTTTTCGGGATCTGTCTGTGGTATAACAAAAGATATGTAGTACCCACTAAGTTATATATATTATTATTATTATTATTATTTATTACTATTATTAATATATTTAATTAATAATCTTAAATTTAAGTTTTTTACAATATAGATATATAAAATAAATATAAATACTATAAAAAACTTAAACCTAGTATGCCGCCGGTAGCGAGGCAAGGCCCAAACAAACCGGTGGTTAGGGCTGCAGACAGAGAAATCTCCGGACAATACGTGCCGTGTCGAGAATCACTGCTTTTTGTATCCGACCCTTGATCCATCCGTCAAGCGAGAGCCTCTTAAGATGTTGATCGAGACTCTTTGCTATCAAGCCATTCGCAGACACAACTATCGGAACAATTATTAATATACCTATATATAGGTAAGTATAACTTAACTTCTGTAGTGCAAGTAAATCTAAACTTTCTTGTAAAGGGTTTTTCAACAAGATCTGTGTTCTTAAACAAAATAAAGCAAAAAATCAACATCGTCAGACAATCACACACCGAGTCTTGTCTTATGTACCTCATGTAATATGTATGAATGTGTGTTGTAGCAAATAAACTTATTATGTATCTATCTATCTAACAATAAACCACTTCCCTGTTAATTGTTAAGATTGCTTAATATGATCTTAATAATAGGCTTGTATCCACTATGAACAAATCTGATGCATTAGGTTGCATAACAACTGTTAAGATGATCATTTAATTATGAAAAAACAAAGTTTTATAAAATAATAACTTTTGATTATTATTTGATATTTATAAAATAAAACTAGACGTCGCTTGCTTGCCCGCGGGTGCAAGCACCCCGCGGTGGGGTGGTCCATCCTGACTGTATTTTAAAGGAAAGGGTGGTCTGTCGAAATTTGTGTGAAAATGTCGTCTTTTTTGTCACAAAAATCAAATAAAGTACAAAACTGTGTACGGTCGTAAATACACTAAGAAGCTCACGGTGTTTGTGGTCGCGTGAGTGCCGCGAGGTGCACGCACCTCGCGGTGGAGTGATCTATCCCACCTCTGAAAAAAAAAATTGGCGATCGGTCGAAAATTGGTGAAAAATTGTCTCCATTTAAGTCAAAACAAACTGAAAAAGCGTGTGCAGTTTAAAATACACTAAGAAGCTCACGGTGAGTCTGGTCGCTTGAGTGCCGCGAGGTGCGCGCACCTCGCGGTGGTGTGGTCTATCCCATTACTGAAAAAAAATTTGGCCGTCGGGAAAAATTGGTGAAAAATTGTCTCCATTTGTGTCAAAAGAAACTACGAAACCGTGTACGGTTGCAAAAACACTAAGAAGCTCACGGTGAGTCTGGTCGCTTGAGTGCCGCGAGGTGCGCGCACCTCGCGGTGGAGTGGTCTATCCTACTACTGATAAAAAAAAATGGTGGTCGGTAGAAAATTGGTAAAAATTGTCTCCATTTGTGTCAAAAGAAACTATAAAACCGTGTACAGTTGCAAAAACACTAAGAAGCTCACTGTGAGTCTGGTCGCTTGAGTGCCGCGAGGTGCGCGCACCTCGCGGTGGAGTGGTCTATCCTACTACTGAAAAAAAAAATTGGTGGTCGGTAGAAAATTGGTAAAAATTGTCTCCATTTGTGTCAAAAGAAACTATAAAACCGTGTACAGTTGCAAAAACACTAAGAAGCTCACTGTGAGTCTGGTCGCTTGAGTGCCGCGAGGTGCGCGCACCTCGCGGTGGTGTGGTCTATCACACTACTGAAAA
Organism: Scirpophaga incertulas; assembly: GCA_036419045.1. Taxonomy (NCBI): domain Eukaryota; kingdom Metazoa; phylum Arthropoda; class Insecta; order Lepidoptera; family Crambidae; genus Scirpophaga; species Scirpophaga incertulas. The sequence goes on from CM071636.1 coordinate 22,168,365, forward strand.
AAAAACTTGGCGGTTGATCGTAAATTAGTGAAAATTTGTCTCCATTTAAGTCAAAACAAACTGAAATACCTTGTGCAGTTGAAAATACACTAAGAAGCTTAAGGCGCTGGTGGTCACCTGAGTGCCGCGAGGTGCGCGCACCTCGCGGTGGAGTGGTCTATCCCGGTATTGTAAAATGAAAATTTGGCTATCGGTCTAAAACAGGTGAAAAATTGTCACCATTTATGTCGCAAGAAACTAAAAAACTGTGTAACGTTGTAAACACACTAAGAAGCTCACTGTAAGTGTGGTCGCGTGAGTGCCGCGAGGTGCGCGCACCTCGCGGTGGCGCGGCTCGCTATTGCGTTTATCAAATAAAATCTTGTACAGTTGCAAAGCGGCACAAAAGCATATCTAGGTAAGTAAAAAAAAAAAAAAAGAAATTGTCATTTTACTATACCGCACATTTGGGTCCGTTCTACTCTTAAAATCCTTTCATTTGATACCCATAAAGAGAAAATCGCAAAAAATTTCAGTCGCCATGTTGGATCGGCGGCCATATTGAAATTTTAGAAACTTCACTAATGGCGTCGTGTTCTACTCGTCAAGACCTTTCATTTGATACCCATGAAGCCTGGGTTGGAAAACAAAAGCGGTCCGCCATTTTGAGAGCGGCGGCCATTTTGATTTTTTTTCAATGTCTCTAACGTGGCTGTATTAGACACTCAAAACCCTTTCATTTGATACCCATGAAGCATGGGATGGAAAACAAAACCGGTCCGCCATTTTGAGAGCGGCGGCCATTTTGAATTTTTTTCAATGTCTCTAACGTGGCTGTATTAGACACTCAAAACCCTTTCATTTGATACCCATATTGTAGAGATTACAGTACAAATGATACTTGGCCTTTTTGGACCGGCGGCCATATTGGTTTTTTAACGTTGACACCAATTTGCTTCGATAGTGCTGAAAAAATTGTTTCATTCGATACCCATATCACCGTACCGGGATTGAAACCCGCAAGAATATAACAAAAAGAAAATATTTACCATTACAAAATGGCCGCCAGCGCCGCCGCCATCTTGAGAATGTCAAATGTCAATTTTTTCCAGTGTAGTAGACTAAACCACTCACCGATTGGCGGTAACTGCAGGCGCGCAGCTGTCATCGGTTCGCGTCAAAAAATTCGCAAAGTGGCCGAAACCGAAATCTTCCACAGCGCCCAGTGTTGCCATATATCTGGCCCAAAATGGTGGTAAAAATGATCAGCGAGGCCCGTTCGACCCGACCATGTAAAAAAAAATCGAAAAACACGCGATTTACGTTCTCCCCAAAATCTGGGAAATTACCCCAAAAGCGGGGTAAATTACCCCACCGTTTGATGCGGCTCACCGAGCACTACAAAAGGTCACCCGGGGTTGTCAGTCGAAAAACGCCGGCAACCGCGCGAAAACCGCGATTAAATTTTTTCGAAATTGCAACTTTTTACAAAATGGCCGCCGGCGGCGCCGCCATCTTGAAATGTCCGAGTTTCGGATTTTTCCCAATATCTGCACCGTATACGGGGTGGGATGACGTTTGCCGCGCGACTCCAGCGCACCCCGATCTGGGAGATCAATTCGGGTCAAAGTCGGTCTGCGAAAAGTTTCCAACCTCCGTGGAGGCCAGTGTTGCCAGTGGAGAAAAATGAAAATACCAGAAAGTCATAAAGGCCCCGCCGGCCTATAGGCCCATGGTATGGGAAAAATCCAAAAGTCGTTATTTCGATTTTCGCCTTTCGGGGCCCCTAGGGCGAAAACTACCAAAAACGGTAGAAATTTTCTCCCACCTGGCAACACTGCTCGCCGAGCTCCACCCCCGCCCGGAACATGTCACCCCGGTCGGAGGCCGCCATCTTGGCGAAAATCCGGTCCGAAAATCGCGTCAAAATTGGCGATCCAAGATGGCCGCCGGCGCCGCCGCCATATTGTCTATTGCAGCGCGCCGCAAATTTCCCGAATGTCGAGGACAGTCCCGACCACAAAGAAAAGGAAAATCCGGGAAAAAAGCAAACGCCGCGCCGGTCGACGGTCGCAAACACGGGTCGAAACGGGTTTTTCAGTCCAAGATGGCGGCGGCGCCATTTTGTTTTTTCTCAGTTTGACAGCCGCACCGCATGCCCGCCACAGTGAGGAACACCCCCACCAAACGCCGTTAAAAACGAAGGCGATTTGGAAAAGTTGACATTTCGCGCGGGCCGCCATGTTGGTTTGGCCAAAATCCCTTTATCCCATTCTATGAACTAAAAAATCTAAAAAATTCCACCCCAACATCAAAACACTCAAAACTACCTCTAAACACCCTAAAAACAACCCTGATCAGTCAGTGAGTCAGTGAGTGAGTGGTAATCGAGCTTTATATATATAGGAGATTGCACAAAATAAGCCATAAGTCACGTGACAGCAAACACCAATTAAAAAGTGTTACGTCACGCCGTGCGAAACGTCAAAGTCAAAATGTCATTCCCAAGTGTCTTGTGGAAGTGCGAAAAAGAATGGGCATCATTCCTTCTCGCGAGTGTTAGCCACTTTTTACGTATCTGCTGATTGTTTGGCACGTATATAAATAATTTTTTTGGTGTTTTTATACTTGTGCTTGTACACTGGGGCACTATGCAGTACTTGTAATACGATGAATCCATTTATTATTAAAATAACTTCACAATACCGAATATTCCGATACTAAAACAGCTGTGTTTTGCACGGCGTGACGTCATTCAAGACGCCATGACAGTCATGAGCGTTTTTGATGCCTAATGTCAAATATTTAATTAAATGCAAAATTATTCTTATAAATAAGCATTTTTTTTCAAAAATAATAATTATTTTGTATAGAATAGGCATCAAGGTATATTAGTATCTAACTACTGAAATTTAGGCAACAAGCCTATTCTAATGACACCATTTCTCAAAGGAGATTACATGCAACCAAAGACAAAAAGATCTCATTGGACTTCTTCAGTTTGAGTACAACGTGTTCAAAGTGAATGTTTGGACGTTCCCGGTGATACTAATCCGAGATTCTGGGCAGTGTAAACAAACAAGACAACACGTGGAGCGATAAATGCTCGTTCAAAGAGGAACAGCATCGGAGCAGACGTCGCACGACAGAATCCGCAATACGACTACGTATTGCGGATTCTGTGATGTGAAGGAATTTCTTAACTGGTTATATTTTTACTGGAATATCAGAATCAAATTTAACTTTATTCAAATATGACTTTATAGAAAACTCTTAGTTAGTTAGTTAGTTTAGCTGGGCTCCACCGCACTTAGCCTCATGATTGGGCCATTGTGCGCATAGGAGAAGGCTCCTGCGTCTGCCTCCTTCCTACTCCATCCATCCCAGTTCCTCCCAGAACGCCAGCAGCCTCCGTGGGCTGCTGCATACTTCTGACAGGGACGCCGCGGAATAAAGAAGTTTATCCCGTTGGTCGGCCACACTTGCACATTCCATAAGAACATGCTGTGGCGTTTCCTCAGCCTCCATGCATCCTCTGCACAAGGGGCTGTCTGTTATACCAATTGTGTATAGGTGTTTTTTTAAAAGGCAATGTCCAGTTGTGGTAGCTATGACCTTTCGGATCTTGTCTCTCTTTAGTTTGATAAGGGAACGGGCAAGCTTCTTGGAAGGTACCGGGACTGCTTCCTTCGTTCGCTTGCACCCCTCCTTGGCTATCCATTATTTTAGGTGTAGTTAGAAAGCTCTTTTGAATCGTCCAATTTTTTTTTCCCCTTATAAACCCACTAGCTTTTGCCCGCGACTTCGTCCGCGTGGAATAGTGACTTCCGGCAGATTTTTGGTTTTTCCCACATAGATCATGTATAGAGGAATAATTCTTTCATACATATTTTTTGTGTATCTTGAACCGTTTTCGCAGCGCACGCAAAGAAAGCCTTCAAAAATGAATAATTTTCCCCGTTTTTTACGCATTTACCGCTCTGTCTTTGCTCCTATTGGTCATAGCGTAATGTTATTTAGCCTATAGCCTTCCTCGATAAATGGACTATCCAACAAAAAAAGAATTATTCAAATCGCACCAGTAGTTTCGGAGATTAGCGCGTTCAAACAAACAAACAAACAAACTCTTCAGCTTTATTATATTAGTATAGATTTAGGACGTATTTTTTAGCTGATAAGAAGAATGGGCGCAAGAAACTTATCAGCTTTATCAAAAGTAATAACAACGTTTACTATAAATTATGTCGTTATAATACATTGTACATATGTGTTTACAATTTATACGGAAAAACAAATATTTACACTTTAGAATGTAATATCTTCAAATCAACACCAAGTGTTGGAACTTCTATATATATGATTTTAGGTATTATAAATGGTTTTGACTTTATGTCAACTTTTAATTGTTTTTTTAAATTCTGTTTTTTTTTTTTTGACGTGTTATATAATGTAATGAAAATAATACACGACTTAAATTCGGAGTTCTCTGGTTTGATTTGCTCTGAATAAAATATCTTGCAGCTGAGTCTAATAAGACCTGCGACATATAGGTAGAGACAACACCAAGCATTGGCATCATTTAAATAATTGGGGAAATGTATTAGATATACATTTCCCCAATTATTTAAATGTGTTTAACAAACTTCCGCAAGGTGTCATTGATTTGCCTTTATATAAATTTAAAATCCATATCAAAAAGACACTCATGAGTAAAGGTTATTATAAAGTAAGTGAGTATCTTAATGATCACACTGTTTGGGAATAGGGACACTATTCATACAGCCATGTTTGGTAACAACATTATTTATAATATTGTATTATTTTATATGTGTATGTAAACATACATACGACTGCAATCGTGTTAGGTGTGATTGTATCTTGTACTATATTGTATTTTTGTATTGTATTATTGTGATTGTTAACATTGAAAAGAGGAGATAAAAAATAGACCTTCAGAGTTTCTTGCCTGTTCTTCTCGAGAAGGCTCTCCCAATTTCCGAACAGGTGTCGAGTCAATATATTTTTTTCTTTTTTTTTTCCTTATTCGTACGTACGGACAAGGTTTTAGTTCTTTTTTTATTTAAGCTTTTTTTTTTGTTTTGTTTGTTGACGTCAATAAGTGCCTGTAAAGGTCTATGTTGAATAAATATTATTTTGATTTTGAATTATTTACTTTGTAATAGCCCTTACTCATTAGCGTCTTTCACGATATAATAAAACTCAGGTCTGATTTTACAATTTAAATATTATTTCCTAAATTCAACTTATACAATTTCACTTTAATTTCCAACAGCATTACGACTTGTGTTAGGTCTTATTTAAGCGACTATTCGTCACGACGATTCAACAAGAACTGACTGCCGTTGCTCCCTTCCTCTCCAGCAAATGTAACGAATGGTGTTACCAGGTTGTGTTTTATAAAATTAACTAAGGTAATGGTATATTAAAGTAGTAAAATTCGCTAATTCAAAAAAATCATAACACGTCTTTTTAACATGTACCTTGAACTTATGAAAAGGCAATTCAGCTACACTATGTGGAATCTTGTCATAAGGGGCCATCCATAAATTACGTCACACGGTTAGGGGGAGGGAGGGGGTTGAAGAAGTGTGACATTGTGTGACAAGGGGGTGGGAGGGATCTTAAATTTGGTGACGTCACATTACAAAATCTATTAAATCAAATAATCTAACTGTTAAAACACAAACTTTAAATTATTATTATTAGTATGAAAAGTGCTGTAAATATTAACTTTTATTGTAAAATCTGTATACTCTCATAAATAAATAAAGGAATAGTATCTTCTTCTATCTATTAATAGGGGTACTCCCGAAACATACTATTTTTCTAATTGATTATAGTAGTGATTTTGAAAAATATAATAAAAAAATCATGAAATGACCATATACTTATTTAATATAAGTAATCGTTTTTTGTTTTGTTAATTGATTTGATGTTAATTTTATTAAAATGAAAATAAAACTGATTTCGAAACCGCTTTTATCATTCAATAATTTCAAAATTTGTGACGTCACACTAGGGGGGAGTCTCACAAATGTGACTAGCTGTGACAAGGAGGGGAGGAGGGGCAAAAAATCACGAAATTCGTGTGACGTAATTTATGGATGACCCCTAAATATTTATACATTTGCCCATAAACGAACCTCTAGTTTTTTGTAGTTTGTACGTTGGAACGGCAAGTTTATATATTAATTGGCTGCACTATATGCAAATATTGTCAGGTTTACAAAATTAAAAGGGTTGCCCATGACTAAGTAGAATATTGTAGATGTATTAATAAATATTCCTTACACTCACACCAATTAGCCTAGTCCAAAGTAAGCTCTGTAAGGCTTGTGTCATGGTATCTAGGGTAACGAATAGACATACATATATTATACGTATATAAATATTGTTGATAGAAATATATAATAACAATAATGAGGTACAAATGCTCGCATTCATCACGCAAAAACACCTTTTAAAATGAAATACGCATCTTTTTTTTTTCCTCAGGAGAGGAGGCTGAGAATCCATCATGGATACCAACGCAACAGGCAAGCAGGGATGCGTTGATTATGTCGGACTCCTGGTACTGTCGAGACGGCTCGACTACACAGACCTACCGACTAAACTCAGCCTAGCCTTTGGTCCTATTGACCCTACTGGCGTTATTGACGAGAGGGCCGCACCTCAGGAGAGACACGGTTAGCGCTACCCCATGGTGAGGGCATATGCGCTAGAAGAAGGCACGAATCTCCAAAGTGGGACCGGCCAGTATTGACAAGAACCTAATCATGGCTAAGCAGAAAGCTGCCGTTTAGGGGTTGACAAAGGGGGGCGACGGCTCAGACGCCGCCGCTTGCAGGTCTAGAAGTTCCTGCGTGAGTTGGTTAGGGGGGTCGCTAAGGACATGTCGCATACACATCTGTGTTCCAACACGTGGTTCACGGTGCTGCCATCTATTGGATAATGTCACAAATAGAAAAGAGACAGCAGTCGAATGAACAATGACTGCGTATAATAATTAAGGTTTTAACAATAGTAAGATTGGGAATTAATTAAAAATTTGTGAAGTTTATTTATATATCGTTAGGAAACTCCATCATTGGCTCGTTATGCTGTTATTAAATAGGTGATACTTAATTATGTCATTTGTAAACATGATAGTTCCTAACCTTTTATAGATAACCTCTAGACAATAACTGCTGATTAATTCAAAGGAATGTGCTAATAAAATACTATTATCTTATATATAAAAATGAATCGCAAAATATGTTGGTAAGCGCATAACTCAACAACGCCTGGACCAATTTGGGCAATTCTTTTTTGTTAATGTTCGTTGAAGTTCAAGGAGGGTTTTTACAATGAGGAAAATTCGAATAATAATCAAAAATACCCTAAAAACAGCCCTTTTAATTTCCCATGCAAACGTTTTCTAACTAAAACGTACAGTCGAATTGAGCTTTATTGTTATTGTATAAAGTTCATATTGCAAGCACTCACTGTTGTCTAAGCAATGAAGGTGTGTTCCTAACATCAAAGAGTCAATTTGCGCTTTATTAACGCTAAAACAAAAAAAACAAAAAACTACTACTAAAACAAAAAAAAAGATACATAAGTAAAACAAAAAATGCGCTAAAAAGAAAGAAATAAACTTGTACACTTAAGTTATAACGTCATTCCATATTTAACACATTTGACACAATTTATACGAGTGTGTTATAAAAAATTGTCTCGAGATTTAAGAACTCGTATTTACTTGCTGCCTATTAAAATTTTAAAACTAACAAATGACGTTATATAAGTGAACTTTTTAGCGCATTTAAATAAAAGCTTGTTTTAAAAAAAAATACCTTAAGTTTAGTTTATACTTGTTTTCTAGTTATTCTTTACAACCACCACGACCTCCGAATACCAACTACCACGACTTGTCTACTCTGTCGCCACACGACGACGAGGTCAGGGTAGTTGTCCACATGGCCTTGTTTGGGCGCGATGTGCTCAAGCGTAATGAGGGGATCGCTGTAGTTTTAGTGGGTAGGCCTCCCCCTAATGGAGAGGAGAGCCCCACATAAAAAATAATGGTCAAAAGCACCCGTAACCAACGAGCGTACCTGAAAGTATACTTTTCCTACTACACTCAAGCAGCGACATAAGCCCGAGTCTGTAATAACGGCCAAGGAACTCTCGAAAGTTAATATTATATTTTTATTACACAAAAAAGGCATTCATTTCATTACTTTTAATATTTTCCCCTGGCGGCTTCTCACGTTTCGATGTTTATAAGCGCCTGTATAAGAGTATGTTGAATAAAGATTAATTTAATTTAACTTTCGTTAGCTTAGTAAAAGTAGGTATTTTAGTTAGTAAAGAGATATTTTTTCGTATCAAAAATAATTTTCCTCATGATAAAGCCGGCGCCACTTTGGCTTCCCGCGCCTCTTCTAGCGCTTTTGGGCTTATATATAGCATGGCGTATATCTTTTTAAATTACAGCATATGTGCTACTCTGATGTATAAGCTATATTATTGTAAAGTTTCATTATAATCCATTCAGTAGTTTTTACGTAAAAGACTAACAATCATCCATCCATACAAACTGTCGCGTTTATAATTAGGTTCCCTCATGATTAAGGCCCGCGCCTCTTCAAGCGCTTAGGGCCCCTTTTATGGGTCTGCGCTGCATCGCCCCTCTCCTGAGGGGCGGTCGCCCTTACGATTTACCTATATGGTTCTTAGAACTTAGGCACAGGCTGAGTTTAGTCGGCAGGTCACGTGGTCAGACCGCTCTGGCCGCGTGGAGTCCGACACTTTCCGTTGCGGGGGTATCCTCTTATTGACGTGACGTCTTTAAAATTGCTTCCATAGGGACGCAAATCAAAAAATCGAATGATAACAAAATCGGGGGATACAGTTTAGTGTTGTAGCTACATATCTATCATCCCCATCCAAACTCCAATTACACCACTGGATAGCTAAAGGATCAAAGAATTTATTACGCCCAGTAAAGACTGTAACACATCGCCCGCGGTGGAGGGGGAGCCCCGCCAATTTGAAGGCCATTTTGCTGCGTATCGAGATTTCCATTTAGTATAACTTTCGACTCGGTGACGCTACGGCGCTCGTTGAAATTCTAATCGCTAGCTCTCGTCAAAATCTATCGATTATATATAAAACATTACTGTAAAATTGTGACTGTGAATATAATAAGGTGTTGAAATAAAAAAAAGTAACAAAAATATATAATGTCGGCCTATACGCGTCGAAAAGCCAAATTGAAATACAAAGATCGTATACAGTTGGCAAGGGTATCTCAACAGCAATCGAATGGTACCAAAAAAACAGCATATGATCGAGTCAAGCAGTGCCGGCAACGTAAAGTAATGAATGCGGCCGAGCGGATCAACGAAGGTGCCAGTACATCTCCGTTACGAGACGTATTCACGTACAACAAACGGCCGTGTCCATGACACAGCCACACCCCCTTTTTTTTTGAGGGGGGGAAATGCGACCTTATGCACCGCACCATGACACCGCGCTGGCAAGGCGCGGCCGTGTGTGGGGCTCTCCGGTCATAGAGGACCGGCCTACCCACTAAAACCCCCCCAGTTCTCTAGGCCCATACGGGGCACATAGCGGGGTGCGCTTTCGCGATTCGACCGCCATGTGCCCCGGGGCCGGCTCGACCAAGTGCTGGTCGAGCCACCGCCAAAGGAGGGACTGTCCGAAAACCCTTGGACAGTCCCCCAGACAGAGAGACTTCACCACGGCGTTTAGCCGGACGCGCACGCTGCCTCATGCGGGGGTATCCTGGGCACGTTTCGTGCTCCTTGTGAGGATTCTCAGCCTTCCTATCCTAAGGAAAACAAAAAGTATCAAAAATTAACCTAAATTCCTTTTCAAGTCCTGAACTCTTTACAGCAAATTTTATAACATTGTATCTGCCATTTTGTCGTGAAAGCACAATGTTAGTTTTAGATTTATAATAATATGTCTTCATCTATAAAATTGCTCTTTATTACTTTGATACTTCTAAGTTAAGAACTTTTATATTACACGATTTATGGTACTTATTTTATGTTGCATAAGGTTTTGAAGGTATCTCCCATGTTTTGATTACAATGTGCTTAGGTATTTTTTTTTTCGAAAGCGACGCCAATTTATCGTTTTAGGATTTTGGACTTTACTATCTCTTTCTGAAAACATTTTTTTGCCTTCTAATTTAGTTTACTGTCTTCTGAGCTTAGTGTAATAGGTATATAAAGACTTTTTTCTCGGTGTATAATTAATTATCAGTTCAGCCTATAGACGCCCACTGCTGGACATAGGCTTCCCCTAAGAGTCTACTCTGGTCAGTCCTACACTGCTAGCATCCAACGCTTACCTGCCTACCTATACCTTCACCAAGTTTATAGTTAACTAGCGGACCCGAAAGACTTCGTCTTCGTCGTCCTTTCCAAAACATTTGTAAAGTGGCAGTTTTTTTTCCTACTTATTTTATAGTCGGGGCAAAAAATTCTCCTGTACAGAACCGTCACCCTGGTAGTAGGGCGTTGTGAATAAAAAATAATTAAATAAAACATATATTTAAAACTATTCAACTTTGGAACGTGACATTGAATCCTCCAACGATGTATTCTATGCTCCGATGCACACACGCACATTGTTTTAATGGATATGGTTGAATTGCAACTTTATATAGCGTTAATAAAGCACAAATTGACTCTTTGATGTTAGGAACACACCTACATTGCTTAGACAACAACGAGTGCTTGCAATATGAACTTTATACAATTACAACAAAGCTCAAATTGACTGTACGTTTTAGTAAGAAAACCATCCTTGAACTTCAAACGAAATGTGGGATCGGAACGCAGTGTTATGAAAGAGAACGAGTGCTAGGTTAGAGTGAGAGGCATGAATGAATGACAGGTGAGAATGGAAGCAGGGCAAGATGGCGATTTTCGGTTGGGTGATGTACGAGTGCGGTCGATTATTTTATTTTTAGAGTTATTTTTTTATTTTTGGTATTTCAAAGTCAGCGTAGCAATTAAACAAATACGAAGATCATTCTCCTTTTTATTTCACACACGATCTCCCACAAAATTTGGGGGCTCGTCCGTCGCGAAGGTGAATCTCAGGAGCGCGTGTGTGAAGACGAGCGACACAAATCCGAAGAAATCGACGTTTCCTTAGAATATTTTTTACGAAGACGACTACGACTATATCCACGACGATTATATTTCTCGGCAACGTCTGTATTTCAAGAATTAACCTACGAAAACAAAAGAAAAACCGGCACCACGAGGACGACGATCGCCATCACCTATCACCTTATAAGACGAAACAGTGCCACAAAGGCAAAGTAAAAGATGACTGAAGGCGAAAGCAAAACGCGAACACCACAAAATAACCTTATGTTTATAGAAGAAGCTATTCCGAAATTTTCTGGAACCGACGCCACCTACACAGCCACAAAATGGGCTGAAGCCCTGCAAGAAAATGCCGAAATATTCGATTTGTCCGAAGCGCAAATATTATTATTAGCAAGACGCAGCTTATCAGGAACAGCAGCGGCGTGGCTTCGATCTGAAAAAACCTTCAAAACCTACGAAGACCTGAAAACAGCGTTATGCAAAGAATTTTCTGACTCGATCAACGCAAAGGAAATTCACGAGCTCATGTCTGCAAGAAAAAAGCGAAGAGAAGAAAACTGTTACGAGTATATGCTAGAGATGAAGGCATTGGGAAGACGCGGAAAATTACCAGATTACGTCATTATTCAGTATATAATAGAAGGCATCATTGACAGAGAACACTACAAAATAATGTTATATGGTACCAAAAACTTCACGGACTTGAAGGATAAGCTGAAAGTTTACGAGTCATTCAAGCAGAACTTAAAACAACAAGGCCACACGAGTGGAACTCCCACTAATATCATGCGCAACAAACAAGTTGGTTTTGCAGTGCGTTGTTTTAGCTGTGGAGAGAAAAATCATACTACGCCAAATTGTCCCCACAAAGAAAAGGGATTAAAGTGTTTTCGCTGCAATGAATTTGGCCATAAAGGATCGCAATGTCGTACGCAAGTTGTGCAATCACAGCGACAGGGCAGTAGTGACGTAGGAGCCAGTATGGTAAAGCAGTACGACTACAGACTAGAACAAAATCGCAGCGCAGTTCCGTCGGTAAAACAGTTCTGTGTGAAGTCAGCAACAGACGACGTCAAGGACGACAACGACCAATCAGGAAGCTTCGATCCGCACCAAGTTCAGCTCTGTTCAAATGACGTAATGACTGTCACTGATAATGTAAACAACAAGAAAAAATGTGAAAAAAATGTGAAAATATGCGATAAATACGTAGTGAGCCTAATCGATAGCGGCAGTGATGTAAATCTTATAAGTGTTAACTTGTTTTTTAAAACTGGCATAACGATGTTTAATGCGGAGAATATTGCATTGTCAGGACTTGGTGACAAAAAAGTGAATTCCTTAGGACGCATTCAAACAAGCATCGAGTTAGACGGAAAAACGTTTTGTACCGATTTTCATATTGTTCCAAATGATGTGATTCCTTACGATTTGTTACTAGGCCAAGAGTTCTTAAGCAATACAGTAATATTAATCAATAAGGGTTCAGTCACAGTAATTCCACCAGATAATTTGTGGTTTAACAAAATTTGTTGTTCTGTTACCAGTGGTAGGGATGTATGTTGTTCTGTTTCAGATAAAACTATCAAACGAAAAGTTGAAGAGTTAATTGACAACTATGTACCTATGAAAATTCAAAATGTGCCTTTGGAAATGCGAATTATACTAACCGACGATATACCTGTAACACAACGTGCGAGACGATTATCGATTATGGAACAAAAGGAGGTTGACAAACAAATTGGTGAGTGGCTCAAGAATAATATTATTAGACCCAGTTTCTCTGAATATTCTAGCCCTCTTGTACTAGTTAAAAAGAAAGATGGTAGCACTAGAATTTGTGTAGACTATAGAAAAATTAATAAAAAAATTGTTAAGGATGAATTTCCTTTACCAATAATAGAAGACCAAATTGATAAACTGTCAGAGGCTAAAGTCTTTTCTAAAATTGATTTAAAGAATGCATTTTTTCATTTAAAGGTTCACGAGGCTTCTGTAAAGTATACTTCGTTTGTGTCACATACTGGACAGTTCGAATTTTTGAGAGCTCCGTTTGGACTTTCAATCTGTCCTAAATATTTCACTAGATACATCAATATTGTTTTTAGAAATTTAATACAGAAGGGATTTTTACTAATTTTCATAGACGATTTGCTCATTATGTCTAAAGATTACGATGAAGGCTTGGCTAGATTAACAGAGGTATTAAGAGTATCAAGTGAGCATGGTTTAGAAATCAATTGGAAAAAATGTGAGTTTTTAACAACCAGTGTTGATTATTTGGGTCATGTAATATGCAATGGGTCTGTGACACCAACCTGTGATAAGATTTCAGCTGTCATGAATTTTCCAGAACCTAAAACATTTAAAGAATTGCATTCTTTTGTGGGTTTAACTTCTTATTTCAGGAAATATATAAAAAATTATTCATTTATTGCTATGCCATTAACGAACCTACTAAAGAAAAATTTGGCATTCCGTTTCACTGAATTTGAAAGAGAAGCATTTAATAATTTGAAACAAAAACTATGTGATAAACCAGTCTTGAAGATATATCACCCTTCCTTACCTACAGAGTTACATACTGATGCGTCAATGTATGCTTATTCTGCCATAGTATTGCAAAGATGTCCGGACGATGGCGAGTTGCATCCAGTTTACTACTCAAGTACTAAGACAACAGATAGTGAAAAAAAATATACGAGCTATGAATTGGAAGCATTGGCAGTTATACAAGGTGTGAAAAAATTCAGAAAATATTTAATTGGAATACCTTTTAAGATTGTGACAGATTGTGCAGCTTTTGAAATGACTTTGAGAAAAAAGGACTTAGTCACCCGAGTAGCTCGATGGGCATTACTTCTGCAAGAATATAACTATACTATAGAACACCGATCAGGAACAAAGATGAGACATGTAGATGCACTTAGTAGAAGTACACAATATGTTGGAATAGTAACAAGGCAGATGCATGATCAACTTAAAACAGCACAAGAAAATGATGAAGGCTTAAAGGCAATTATAGACATACTTAAAAAAGAACCATATTTGGATTATTTCATGCAAAATGGATTACTATATAAAACTGAACAAAAACTACTTGTTGTTCCAATGAATATGGAAACCGAAATCATAAGAAGAGTACATAATATTGGCCATTTTGGCAAAAGAAAATTAATTAATTTGATAAATAAAGATTATTATATTAGAGATTTAAATAAAAAGATAGAAGATTTCATAATTACCTGCATACCATGTATTATGGCCACCAAGAAGAATGGTAAACAAGAAGGATTCTTAAACCCAATAGAAAAAGAGGACATACCTCTACATACTATGCATATTGATCATTTGGGGCCAATGACAGAAACGAAAAAACAATACAACTATTTATTAACAATAGTAGATGCGTTTACAAAATTTGTATGGATATTTCCAACAAAAAGTACAACGAGCAAAGAAACCATAGATAAAATAAGAATCCATCAGCAACATTTTGGCAACCCTACCAGAATTATAAGCGATAGAGGCACTGCTTTCACTAGCAATGAATTCAAAGAATACTGTGAACATGAAAATATACAACATATAAAGATTACCACTGGTATACCACGAGGAAACGGTCAGGTGGAGAGAATCCATAGCACCATCATTTCAGTACTGACAAAATTATGTATTGAACAAGCAGATCTTTGGTATAAACATGTAAGCAGAGTTCAACAGGCTATTAACAGCACATTTCAAAGAAGTATTAATTGTACACCATATGAATTACTGATTGGAAAAAAAATGAATATTAAAGAAGATTTAAAGATACATGATTTATTGATGCAAGAGGGAAGAGATGAATTCACAGAAGGAAGAGAAAAATTACGCCTGAAGGCTAAAGAGCAAATTTTACAAATTCAAGAAGAAAACAGAAAAACTTATAATAAAAAGAGAAAAGACAGTAACAAATACAGTACAGGTGATTTAGTAGCCATAAGAAGAACCCAGTTCGGGGCAGGCATAAAGCTGAAGCCTAAATTTCTTGGGCCTTATCGGGTAAAGACCTTCTTGGGAAATGATCGCTACGAGGTAGAAAAGGTTAGTATTAATTCTGAAGGTCCTAAGCATACTTATTCTGCTGCTGATAGTATGAAAAAGTGGCCTGTATTGTGACTGATACCTATTTGATTTAATTTTTGTTTTATTTCTTTATTCTTGAAATAAGAAATATATAGCTTGTAAACCTGATGTAATGTTTAAAAATTTATTTCTTTGTTGTAAACAAATATACAGCTTGTAAACCTGATGTAATGTTTAAAAATTTATTTCTTTGTTGTAAACAAATATATAGCTTGTAAACCTGATGTAATGTTTAAAAATTTATTTCTTTGTTGTGAACAAATATATAACTTGTAAGATGTAATATTAATAAGTTGGATAGAGTTAGTTCTTTGTTATATAATAGAGGTGTTATTTTTTCTGTATTGTATTAACAACCTTGTTTAAAGGATACGTATCAATGTATAGGTTCACATTGAAAAAAAAATATTTCACTTTTGATGTTATGATAAGATAATGTTTAAGATATAAGATGTAATATTAATAAGTTGGACAGAGTTAGTTCTTTGTTATATAATAGATGTGTTATTTTTTCTGTATCGCATTAACAACCTTGTTTAAAGGATACTTCATGTGTATGTCATCAATATATGTATCAATGTATAGGTTCACATTGAAAAAAAAAAAATATTTCACTTTTGATGTTATGATAAGATATGTTTAGATGTAAGATGTTTATGTATAGTGTATGACTGAGGACAGTCATAATGTCAGGATGGCCGAGTGTGGGATCGGAACGCAGTGTTATGAAAGAGAACGAGTGCTAGGTTAGAGTGAGAGGCATGAATGAATGACAGGTGAGAATGGAAGCAGGGCAAGATGGCGATTTTCGGTTGGGTGATGTACGAGTGCGGTCGATTATTTTTATTTTTAGAGTTATTTTTTCATTTTTGGTATTTCAAAGTCAGCGTAGCAATTAAACAATTACGAAGATCATTCTCCTATTATTTCACACACGATCTCCCACAAACATTAAAAAAAAGATTTGGATAAATTGGTCCATGCGTTGTTAAATTATGCACTTACCAACACATTTTGTTTATTCATTATT
This sequence comes from Scirpophaga incertulas, assembly GCA_036419045.1. Taxonomy (NCBI): domain Eukaryota; kingdom Metazoa; phylum Arthropoda; class Insecta; order Lepidoptera; family Crambidae; genus Scirpophaga; species Scirpophaga incertulas. The sequence goes on from CM071636.1 coordinate 22,184,661, forward strand.
ATATTCATCATTATTATTCATTATTATAAGGTAAGAAGATTAAGGAAAACGTTAATATAAAAAATCATACTCTTAAAAACCCCTATGCAAACAGGTCATTTCAAGTTCTATGTATTAGAAGGGATGAATAAACAATACACACATAAATTATTAATACACTTGAAACAAGTAAAACATACAGGTAAAATGGACATCATTTATCATTTCATAAACCCTCCTAAGTCAGCCAGCACAGAACAAGAATGGCAACACAATTACAAGGTACATACAACATCGACGAACAATTTTCCTGTATTATAAAAAAAAGATTTGGATAAATTGGTCCATGCGTTGTTAAATTATGCACTTACCAACACATTTTGTTTATTCATTATTATATTCATCATTATATTCATTATTATAAGGTAAGAAGATTAAGGAAAACGTTAATATAAAAAATCATACTCTTAAAAACCCCTATGCAAACAGGTCATTTCAAGTTCTATGTATTAGAAGGGATGAATAAACAATACACACATAAATTATTAATACACTTGAAACAAGTAAAACATACAGGTAAAATGGACATCATTTATCATTTCATAAACCCTCCTAAGTCAGCCAGCACAGAACAAGAATGGCAACACAATTACAAAGGTACATACAACATCGACGAACAATTTTCCTGTATTATAAAAAAAAGATTTGGATAAATTGGTCCATGCGTTGTTAAATTATGCACTTACCAACACATTTTGTTTATTCATTATTATATTCATCATTATTATTCATTATTATAAGGTAAGAAGATTAAGGAAAACGTTATATAAAAAATCATACTCTTAAAAACCCCTATGCAAACAGGTCATTTCAAGTTCTATGTATTAGAAGGGATGAATAAACAATACACACATAAATTATTAATACACTTGAAACAAGTAAAACATACAGGTAAAATGGACATCATTTATCATTTCATAAACCCTCCTAAGTCAGCCAGCACAGAACAAGAATGGCAACACAATTACAAAGGTACATACAACATCGACGAACAATTTTCCTGTATTATAAATAGACTTAGGGAAAAACGGCAACTTTATATATTTAATCCTCGATTCCAGCAATTTCCAGTAACAAGAGGAAAAGACGTCGCTTTATTAACAACCATATAAAACCCATGCATTCCCGTACATTCGTAGAGAATTGAGGGTATCCAACGATCATTTACAAGGCATATTGCATTTGGTACTCACGGCTTCTCTCACAGACAACCATACAGAGACTATCATATTTTAAAATTATATAGTACAGACTGTCTGGGGTCTGTCCAGGGGTTCTCGGACAGTCCCTCCTTTGGCGGTGGCTTGACCAACTCTTGGTCGGCCCCGGGACACATGGCGGTCGAATCGCGAGAGCGCACCCCGCCGTGTACCCCGTATGGGCCCAAAGAACTCGGGGGGGTTTTAGTGGGTAGGCCGGTCTTCTTGACCGGAGAGCCCCACACATGGCCGTGCCTTGCCAGCGCGGTGTCATGGTGTACAAGGTAGCAGTCAATCTGTCTCAAAATAAATCGTTTCAGTGAAAAAATTACCCCAAGGGTAAGTCTTGCTTTTCTGTTGTAAAATGACGTCACTAAGCTACATTGGCGATGGGCATGTTCAACTCGTAGCAGTTGTAAAAAATAACTTAAAAAAACCTCAAAAAAAATTGAAATGTTTTTTTCTCGATTTGTATGCTTTTTAGAAACTTTTTTTTAACATAATAAGGCGTTGTGTACGACAATTTATGTCCTAGTTGTAATGTCGTACAACAAAATATGCGCGTTGTAGGTGGCGCAAAATTCTCAAAAAAAGGGTTTTTTTCCCTTGTTCACCCTGAAAATATCATGTTAATGGAAAAGTTGTTTCTTACGTTATTATAAACAACTTTTTTGTATTACTTGCCGTTTTATTATTATTACTTACCGTACCCCAGAGGTCGCATACATAAATTATTCCTTGTTCCGAGGGCCAGGACCAATCTCAGCTTGCAGTCGCCTTTGGTAAGAATTCCGACTATAATTTATTATCCCAAAAGATTCCCGATCTTGATGTTTTTGGTGACGGAGTTTCGGGTTTTTGTAAAAAAGAATATGAATATTTTGCCGGTGCTATGCAAGATGCCTATAGGTGCGTAGTACAGCTATTGGATTGTAAATTGGAGATAGTTATTGCAAATGTTATGTACGCTATTATTGTGATGCATATCAGAACATTTTGTATATATTGGTGATGTGCCGGATATCCGTATCCGTATCGGTATCCGCGTAAATCCGTATCCGTATCGGTATCAGCGGATATCCGTATCCGTATCCGCGGATATCCGTATCCGTATCGGTATCCGCTGATATCCGTATCCGTATCGGTATCCGCGGATATCCGAGGCAGAAGAAAGATTCGTACCTGTGTTCATATCCGTTACTTTTTGTGCGGATCTTCTACGGATCTATTTAGCAGAGTATTCTTTAACTAATAAGTCATATACTTGAGGATGTTTTCTTTGTAAATGATATTTCATTTTTTTATATATATTTTTTTTTTTATAGGATAGGCCAGCAAACGAGCAAACGGATCACCTGATGGTAAGCGATAACCGTTGCCCATGGACACCCGCAACACCAGAGGAGTCACAGATGCGTTGCCGGCCTTTTAAAAGGGAATAGAGGGAATAAGGGGAATAGGGGGGAATAAGGGGGGTTGGGCCTCCGGTACCCTCACTCACTCGGCGAAACACAGCGCAAGCGCTATTTTACGCCGGTTTTCTGTGAGGCCGTGGTATCACTCCGGTCGAGCCGGCCCAATTCGTGCCGAAGCATGGCTCTCCCACGGTAAAAACGGTCCCACGGTCATGGAAGTTGAGCCTTTACCGATACGAGAATACTTTCCATCACAAGTTTTACACTTTGCACATTCATAATTTACTATCACAAAATAAAAACTTCTTTGTAGTCATTTTTTTTTTGTTATGTACCAATACCAAACACAAGCGTTATCTATGCTGCCCAGTGTCACATTAAAGCAAAACAAAACAAGAAAAAAGTCCCGACTTAAAAAGTCTAACTTAGGGTTGGTTTTATTCTTTTATTTGAATATATACGTTTTATTTATATAGTCAAGATTCTGTAGAACAAATATTAACACTAATCAAACAACTTGATTCCCTTACAAAATAAATAAATTATTTTTATCATCGTAGCATCGGCCAGCCCTACATAAGAGCACTATTGCGTTTACCGCCAGCTAATATTGATTTTGTTTATTTATTTATTTAATTATTGCTTTCATGTTGTACAATACATTTGATGACACTTACTCACATTTCACTGTTTCAAACATGAAACCCTTTTTTTTTTTTTTGTTTCCCTGAGGAAAATGCATTAAATTGCATACCCCGGCTGTGGCGAGCCGGGGTTATGTGGGGCTCTCCTCCCCAGAAGGGGGAGGCCTACCCACTAAAAACCTCAGGGATGGCCTTCCTCAGGCATGTAGGGAGCCCCCGGGAACAGAAAGCTTCTTCCAGGAACCCCCAGCCTCCGCTCCCCCGTCGACACAGGGGAGCCCTCCTCGGGGGAGACTTACTACCTCCCCCGGTCTCCTCCACCGACGACGCCCCCCGGCCACGGAAGGGGCGTGGTCCATCCCGGGTCGCCGTAGCGGTCGCGACTTCCTCGCGCCCGCCGGCGACCCGCGGCGGCGCCGCAGCTGTGCTACTGAGCCCGGCGCCGCCTCCTTCGAGCGGGATCGGCCATCTCCCGACCCCGCTCGGCAGCCTCCTTCTGGAGCATCACTGCTTCACAGAAGGAGGCCACAGCCCTCCAGCCTCCCTCGTCCGCCAGCATTGCCGCAATCAATGCCGGCGGAGACAGATCTCGCCCGATCTCTGCGACCAAGACTCGGCGCTCGGAGGCCCACGCGGGGCACTCCGCCAGCGTGTGCTGGGCCGAGTCAAGGTCGGATGCACAGTGGTGGCAATGTGTCGATCCCTCCCGTCCTATTCGACACAGATACTCACCGAAGCAGCCGTGCCCGGTGAGTATCTGAGTCAATCGTAGGTGACCTCCTCCTTCCCGTGGAGCCAAGCTTCGAGGTGCGGGAGAACGGCACCGACGGCCCGCTGGCGCGCGCAGATCCGTAATTCGAGCTGCGCACGCCAGGCCGCCACAATCCGTCGGTGCCACTCCCGCTTAGGCACTTCGCGCGCGGGTTCCAGGGCGCTCCCCCCATCGCCCTCCCGGTCGACACGCCGCGACGCATACGTCGCCGCGTACATGTCGGCCAGGATGTCGAATGGGGGGGAGCGTCCCAGAACCGTCGCCGCCTCGTACGAGATTGTACGGTAGCCTCGTACGATCCGTATGGCAAACATGAAACCCTGCTAGGGCACTGCAACATTACGCTGCACTGCATACTTCTATCTTTCACCACTTATTCTACATATACCTGCACTAACTTACATATTTACATTAGCCTATTTTCAACTATCATCACACCCTATTATTCTATTTTAGAGCTTATAATCAATTGTTCACTTTATATAATACAAATTACATAATATATTAAATAACTAATTAACTCTCAGATCAAGTTCCGGTCCTGTCATCAAAAAACTCCTGCAACGTACTCGTATATACGTTGCAGGAGTTTTTTGGAAGCATACCTAAAAGGAAGACCTTTATATAAAGGTCTTCCTTTTAGGTATGCTTCCAACGTGCCCTTGAACAAATTATATTTCTCCATAGTTCGTATATTAATTGGAATCTTGTTATACATCCTAACACACATAGAATAAGGACCATAAACTAGTATCTTCAAATTGGTTGGAGGGAGTGCAAGATATTCTTTTTGTCGTATAATTCTTTTCTCATCTTGAATATGTCAATGTGTCTTTTAACAAAGATACAAATCTCTAAGATGTATAGCGATATTAATGTCAATATACCATATTTAACAAAGTAGGGTCTACAGCTTGTCATTGAGTCTATGTTTGCCAATATTCTTATGCATTTTTTTTTGTAGAATTAGTAATTTCGATACGTCTGTACTGTTTCCCCAGAGAATAAGACCGTACCTCAACCAATAGGCTTGTTGCCTAAATTTCAGTAGTTAGATACTAATATACCTTGATGCCTATTCTATACAAAATAATTATTATTTTTGAAAAAAAATGCTTATTTATAAGAATAATTTTGCATTTAATTAAATATTTGACATTAGTCATCAAAAAACGCTCATGACTGTCATGGCGTCTTGAATGACGTCACGCCGTGCAAAACACAGCTGTTTTATTTTTTTTTTTTTTTTTTTTATTTATTTGGCACATAAAACAGGTTACAATCATATTATTATAAAAACGAAATAGAACTAGAAGTAACTCTCTGTGCAAGACTATAACCCAAAACATATGTGCACATCAGGGTTAAACGTGTAAACAATCACATTAACTAACACTAACATAGTTGTGTAAAAGAAATAATTTCAACAGGAAAGGAAACAATAATAAACCATAATAATTAAGTGTAAGAATAACAATTAAAAAAAAAAAAAAACTAAAAATCTATTAAACTTTTAAGTAACGGTTTAGTAACGGAATATTCGGTATTGTGAAGTTATTTTAATAAAAAATGGATTCATCGTATTACAAGTACTGCATAGTGCCCCAGTGTACAAGTACAAGTATAAAAACACCAAAAAAATTATTTATATACGTGCCAAACAATCAGCAGATACGTGAAAAGTGGCTGACACTCGCGAGAAGGAATGATGCCCATTCTTTTTCGCACTTCCACAAGACACTTGGGAATGACATTTTGACTTTGACGTTTCGCACGGCGTGACGTAACACTTTTTAATTGGTTTGCTGTCACGTGACTTATGGCTTATTTTGTGCAATTTTATTTTATAAAAATATAAATAATCAAAAGTTATTATTTTATAAAACTTTGTTTTTTCATAATTAAATGATCATCTTAATAGTTATGCAACCTAACGCATCAGATTTGTTCATAGTGGATAGAAGCCTATTATGGGCATATGCGTAGTAGGCTATCGTCGCGGTTTTCGTGTCTGTGGATTTTTTTAATTCCGTTAATGCATAGGTGAAACTACTTATTTTGCTTGCTACTTTTTGAATATGACTTTTCCAATTTAAGCTAGTGTCTATACTTATACCGAGTAGATTAAAAGTGTCTACTGAATCCAATGTATTATCATTTATGCTGTAATTAACATTCAATGGTTTTTTTTGATGGGGTCTAAATTCTATTAATTTTGTCTTCTTATAATTAATCTCAAGGTTATGATCATTAAGCTAGCTTATCACTTTTGTCAAAACATCATTAAGGTCATTTTGTAAACAAGTTTTTTTTTTGTATTGACAGCTGATTAGGGGTGTCAATCAAAAGTTATTCATATCATTTTAAAGTCTGTTTTTGGTTTTAGACAAGCACTTAACATTTGTTATTAATTTAATATGAACTGGTTAGTACACCGGTTTCAAGGTGTCGCCATCTCTGAGGTCCCGGGTTCAAATCCCGGTGGGGGCAGATGTTTGTCTGCTGAAAACGTCTTTAATGGGTTTAATTTGTATGCGTCGGATTCGGGGTGACAAGTCGCAAATCGCACCAAACAGAACCTAATGAAACAGATAAACAGAAAATAGCGACGCGAAGTCAATACTATTGCTATTAAGGTGACACGAAGCGATATAGATTACTCAGGAACGTCGCCATTCACTGACGATTCACAGTTATCAATAGCGACGGCGAATCACAGTGATTTCTTCACCGTGAAGTTAAAATCAAAATCAATCAAAAGAAAACCATAATTAACGTTACGGTACGTTCTCTTATTTATGCGGCTTTTTGAATCAGTTTTAAACAAGTTGATATTAAAAATATAATTTTTATTCAACATACTTACAACGTACAAACATTTGATGTCAAAACAAATGTATATATATATATATATATATATATATATATATATATATATATAATATATTATATATATATATATATCAGGCCTCCAAGTCGTCCTACTTTTCCTACTTTTCCTACTTTTTAGTAGGAAAGTAGGAAAAGTCCTACTTTTTACACATTTGTCCTACTTTCCTACTTTTCTCTAAAAATTGAGTTGAATTTGCGATAATTTATTACACTTATTATTAATTTTTACATAATTATGTCAATATTTCCCAATGAGAAGTTGTTTTTTTCCTAAAAATTGACTGACTAAGATCCTTTTATTTTTATGGGAATAAAATAATTGATTAAATGTATTAATGTAACCTTCTGTATGCAATAAAGTATTATAATAAAATAATAATAATGGGCTCTGCCCCGCTGCCGGCGGCACACAGGTTAAGTTTTTTATAATATTTATGTTTTATATCTATATGTATTGTAAAACAATTAAATTTAATATTGTACTTTAAATAAATGAATAATAATAAATGATTTTTATTAATTTATAAGTTCCAATAGTATTATATCTAATCAACCGTGAAAACAATTTTTTTCAAAGACATGGCAATACATTGTGATACAAAATAAAAATAGTGATTATTATCAGAGCTTACTATTTTGACATGTCTCTTAGATTTCCCAATGAAGTAAACTGAGGGGAAATCCATGCTCCTGCCTGCTTTAACCCAGGTTGTGGCAGCATTTTCTTTCCAGGTTCAGGATATATTAATAGTTTACCCAAAATTTATATTAGGCCTACTAATTCATGCGTTTTTGAGATCTTCAATTGATGTTCACATTGTTAGAAATAGTTACATGTTCTAATTTAGATAATTATTAGTCTTAAGTGATAGAAAATGTCTACAATAATTTCCTAATCAATTCATGTTTTTCAGTTTTTTTTCTGTAATTGGTGATAGTTGAATGTTTTTGAAGAAACGTAATTTTTTATGTAGAGTGTAGTGCAGTGAACATGCCTAACAAAACATCATTTAAAGATTAATGGTTATAGAAGAAGGTCTCAAACGGCCAAATTATTGAACAGTGGTGTGTAAAACGATCATGATATGAAGTATTTTGTCGTTTATGTAAGAAGGTTGTGAGATGTGATAACCGTGGGCTGAGTCGGTTGCTAACTCACTCAGAAACTAAAGTCCACTCTTCATTTGCTAAAGACGTGTTAGCTGGAACACAAATGATTTTAGTAAGTCAAACCAAAACCTTAAATGAAGCAGATAATACCGTAGCTACTATTTCCTGTTGGACAGCAAAAGAAGAAGTCATAAAGGCAGAGCTCTTGTGGAGCCTCAAGTCAGTTAGTAGTGATTATTCATATAACTCAGCAGATGATACTCCAAAGTTGTTTAAAGAAATGTTCCCTGACAGCACTATAGCTTCCAGGTTTTCTATGTCCCATTCAAAATTATCTTACATGATAACAAAAGCAACTGGACCCTATTTTCATGAGGCCTTATTGTCTGATATAATAAAGTCCTCATCTCCATATTCCATTTCTTTTGATGAGTTGACCAATAGAGAAGTAAAAAAACAGCTCGATCTGAAAATAACATACTGGTCCAGCATTAAAAAAGAAGTTGTCGTCTATCATCTTGACACACATCTAATGGGACAGGCAAAAGCCAACACTATCTCGGAAAAAATTATTCAAACAATTAATGATGCTCGAATCCCACTAGCAGACTTTATTGCATTAGGCAGTGATGGGCTCAATGTAAACAAAGCAGTTTTCCAAATGGTGACTGAAGTGAAGAAATCTCAGGACCTACCTCCTCTTCTCAATATCGGGTTTTGTAAACAACATTACGTCCACAATGCTTTTTCCAAAGCTCTACATGAATTTGGAGACGATATAGTAGACTTAATAGTTGACTTACACTATTTTTTCAAACTTTCCCCTGTCAGGGTCGAAGAACTAAAAGAACTACAAGATGAACTTGGTTTCAAAAATCAAAAGTTTCTAAAACATGTGCCAAGCAGATGGCTTACTTTAGGACCAGCTTTGGAAAGATTGCTGAGCCCAGTGGTCAGTGGCTGAAAAATATTTTATGAAAACTCTTCCTGTAAGAGATAAGAAAATAACTGTTGGATGTTACAACCGAATAATAAAATTCTTTAAAATCCCCCACAACTTTGTCCATGATCCATTTTCTGATTACTGTATCGAATCTATTGCAACCAGTTCTAAAACTTTTCCAAAAGGAAAAACCTCTTATCCACCTACTGTTTGATCAAATGGTCAGTGTTATTAAGAACTTGCTTGGACGTTTTATCAGAATAAAAAATTTAAAAGAAATGAGCATTGAAGATTTGAAGAGCCTGCAATTCCCAAATTTTGAAATTGAACTCTCTGACAAAGATAGATATTGGAGAAAACACTAGGAAATTAGTTGGTAAACTGAAGGCAGAACAACAGTCAAGTTTGATTGTGGGTATGCGTAAATTTTTGAGGTGTGTAACTTTGAAGTTGTTGGAAAAAGTACCAACCAATGGTACAATCCGAGAAGCACGATGTCTGAAGGCCCAAAATAGGTGTGAATCTTGGACTCTTGCATCTGTGAAGAACCTTGCAGCCAGTGTCGAATTAAAAGAATCCCTAAATGTAGATATAGTAAGTGATGAATGGAAAGTTCTTCAGTGTGAAAATATTCCACAAGACTGGTATAGTTATGAAATTGATGGAAATATAATGCAAAAGAGGATTGATCAATACTATAGTGAAATCTTGCTTTAAAAAATTATCTTGACCAAGAAAAGTATCCTGAACTAAATAAATTAGTAAAAGCAGTTTTGGTTATTCCGCACGGTAATGCTGATGTAGAACGAGGATTTTCTCTAACTTCAAACTTTTTACTAGTACAAGAACTTCTCTTTCAGCAGCCTCGATCAGTGCTTTGCAATCTACAAAGGATGGCTTAAAAAAGTTTGACAATAAATGTCACTTAGTCCCTATCACAAAAAAATTCATTGATAAAGGTGCTAGAGCCTACAGATCTTACGTAGAGAGAATAGAAGAAGAAAAGAGAGTGGAAGTAGAAATAAAAAAACAAAAGGAAGAAGAAAAACAGAATAAATTGAAAGAAAAAGAAGATTTGACAAGAGAGAAAGCTGAATTTGAAAAGAAAAGTAGAAAAACTAAAGCAGTGATATTGAAAGAAAAAACTCTAGGAAGAAAGAGGATGAAGCTGCGACAGAGATGGATACTTACAAGACACTAGTAGACAAAGCAAATGAAAGAATTAAAAATGCATTAAAGAACCAGGATTTAAAAGGCGTTAAAATAGGACAAAGGCCTTAAAACATCCCCATACCAATTACATCGAAAATGGTTTGCTGTTGCCGTCGCAGTTTCCCGCGGGAAAGAGATATTTTATCGCGGTAAAAAGTATCCTATGTCCATTTCCGGGGTTCAAACTATACTCGTGCCAAATTTCATCAAAATCGGTTCAGTAGTTTCGGCGTGAAAGCCGGACAGACAGACAGAGTTACTTTCGCATTTATAATATTAGTAATGGCTAAACACTATTTAACATTTTTTAAATCCTTCATTAACGTTTTACGGTATTTCCTTATTCCTATACTATTTGATAGACTATTGAGTATTTATTATTTAGTTTTTAGGGTTCCGTACGTCCGAATACAAAAAATGGAACCCTTATAATATCAATTGTGTGTCCGTCTAGCGTCTGTCCGTCGCTTCCAGTCAATTATTTCCGAATCTACAAAACCGATTAAGATGAAATTTGGTACACATATAATAATTTTTTAGATAATAATTTTTTACTTATAGATAATACGAAAAATAATAAGAAGTCCATGATATTAAAATAACATTGTAAATAACTCAATTTTGTTTAAAATGTTGTATAGATAATGGTACGAAACCCTCCGTGCGCGAGTCTGACTTGCACTTGGTCGGTTTTTAATATGTCATTTCATTGTTTCAGCACAAAAATTTGATTTTATGTCAAATTAGGTCCTACTTTTCAGTAAAAAAGTCCTACTTTTTGCTAAAAAAATCCTACTTTTCCTACTTTTTTGGGGTCAAAAACCACTTTGGGGCCTGATATATATATATATATGACCTCCGTAATCGAGTGGTTAGTACCTACACCGTTGTCAAAGTGTCGTCATCTCTGAGGTCCCGGGTTTGGGCGCGGGCAGATGTTTGTGTGATGAATGCGAGCATTTGTGTCTATATCAAAAATATTTCTATATGTTTAAATGTTTTACAGTTTTTCGCGGATATTTTTTTTTCTGTATCCCAACTAATATTATAAATGCGAAAGTGTGTTTGTTTGTTTGTTTATTTGTTTGTTTGTTTGTTTGTTTGTTACCTCTTCACGCTAAACTACTGGACCGATTTCAAAAATTCTTTCACCTTTGGAAAGCTACATTCTCCCCGAGTAACATAGGCTACTTTTTATCCCGGAAAAATCGACAGATCCCACGGGATGCGCAATAAAGGCTTCGCTCAAAAACTACTGCACAGATTTTTATGCGGTTTTCATCAATAGATAGAGTGATTCTTGAGGAGTTTTGCGGCATTTTTTATCTCGGAAAAACGGATAGTCCCACGGGAAGCGCGATAAAATCTTCGCACCATAAACCGACTTCCGCGTATATGTAGCCGTGGGCAAAAGCTATGACCCTTAACCCTCTATACACCCAATCCCGAAATCCACGCGGGCGAAGCCGCGGGCAGAAAGCTAGTTTGATAATAAAGGAGTATGCTCATTCGTAGTATCACCTTTACTCGTCCTTGTGCCTTAACCAAACTAATACCAAAAAATTAATAACAATTTTTGGCAATGGCATACTAATTTGAAGTGTGTGATGAGGGCTAAAATTTCTCCATCATTTTTTTTTATTTATTTTTATGTAATTTTTAAAAACATCTCGGTATGCGCGCTATTAACAACCTCCACGACGGTAAAACATTTTTTCATTTTTTTAATATTTTTTTTAACATTGTTTTGGTAATAGGAATCCACGCATACCGAGCTTAATTTTTACCGTGGGAGAGCCATGCTTCAGCACGAATTGGGCCGGCTCGACCGGAATGATGCCACAGCCTCACAGAAAACCGGCGTAAAATAGCGCTTGCGCTGTGTTTCACCGAGTGAGTGAGGCTACCGGAGGCCCAACCCCCTCTTCCCCCTTATTCCCTTTTAAAAGGCCGGCAACACATCTGTGCCTCCTCTGGTGTTGCGGGTGTCCATGGGCAGCAGTTGTCGCTTACCATCAGGTGATCCGTTTGCTCGTTTGCTGCCCTATCCTATAAAAAAATAATAATAATCACAGTAATATTAAAAAAAAACACTTTCGCAAATCAGGCTACTAAGAGTTAATGTCAGGGACATTATCTACAGGTCTAATGTGAAAGCAACATATATACATGTCCTTTGTTATACCAAATTAGAGTTGCCATATCTAAAAAGACAAAGCGGTCTGATTAATACAAAAAGCCGGACATTTGGTTCTCAATAACCGGATAAACTTTCTTATATACACCGGCGTGTTATCACACGGGGAAGGAGAGAGCCATCATCAAGTAATATTTATAATGTAACAAAAACCGGATAGGCTGGACATGACCTTGAAAATCCGTGACGCATATTTAGGTAACGTTCTTTAATAAAAATATTCAAATTCTTTGTCATCAAATTGTCGTATAGATAAAAAATTCATAGACGCAACAGATCTGCTAAAATAAATTAATGGACGCTGACAAAAAAATAAACCATTGGAATTTTTGAATAATGATCATTTGATTTTAATTTGATTACAGTTAGCTTAGAGATTTACTGCCGTGATCTAATTGATTAGATTATAACAGATTTCAACAATAATAGACAAAAAAATATAAACACTTGCTCTCACCTTCAGTGTATAGCAGGTGTTTTTATTCTTTTGTGGACCTTAGTTGAAGATGCAAATGGCTACGTTCAGCTTACCGTGAGTGTTTGCGTGCAACTTTCCGGGGTCGTTAGGGTCGAATCAAAAAGAGTCGACGCAGGTTGAGCGCGTCTTTTTTTTCCCTCAGGAAAACGCATTAAATTGCATACCCCGGCTGTGGTGAGCTGGCGGTTGTGTGTCTCCTCCCCAGAAGGGGGAGGCCTACCCACTAAAAACCTCAGTGATGGCCTTCCTCAGGCATGTAGAGAGTCCCCGGGAACACCAAGCGACTTCCGGGAAACCCCAGCCTCCGCTCTCCTGCCGATTCAGGGGAGCCCTCCCGCCACTGACGACGCGCCCCGGCACGGCGCTTGTCGGCGAGCGCCATGACCCAGGGTACACGCCCTTCGTCAAACATATACCCGATAGCGTCACGTACTGGGTAGATTCTCATCCTCTACTACACGGCGATCTTGAGCGTCCGAACCACTAGACGGCGCGCTCAAGTTGCGTCTACTTCCCAGTTTCGATCCTAACCGGAACGGTCGCCGGTGTCGTTAGCAAGCAACGCGTCGAACCCTCTGTTCGTGCGCCTTCCACAAATACACTCATTGCAAAGCTGAACATAGCCATCTGAGGCTTCAGCATAGGTCCGTCCAAAAAAATCCTGATCGATGAGCTGTCGAGGGTTAAATTATCACTATCTCTGAGGGTCTTCAGGTTAGAGGGTGGGGCAAACGTTTTTGAACCTTAGTCATGGTTGTTAATATATATTTCTATCAAACATATTTATACTACATGTATGATATATGTATGTATGTCTATTCGTTACCCTATATCGTATAACAGGAGCGTTACAGGAGCCTTACAAACTTCCGCAAAGTGTCATTGATTTGCCTTTATATAAATTTAAGATCCATATCAAAAATACACTCATGAGTAAAGGTTATTATAAAGTAAGTGATTATCTAAATGATCACACTATTTGGGAATAGGGACACTATTCATAGAGCCATGTTTGGTAACAACATTATTTATAATATTGTATTATTTTTATGTGTATGTAAACATACATACGACTTTAATCTTATTAGGTTTGATTGTATCTTATATTATATTGTATTTTTATATTATATTATTATAATTATTAAAATTTAAAAGAGGAGATAAAAATAGACCTTCAGAGTTTCTTGCCTGTTCTTCTCGAGAAGGCTCTCCCAATTTCCGAACAGGTGTCGAGTCAATATATATATATTTTTTCCTTATTCGTACGTACGGACAAGGTTGTTGTTTTTTTTTTACCTTTTTTTTTGTTTTGTCTATTGACGTCAATAAGTGCCTGTAAAGGTCTATGTTGAATAAAGATTATTTTGATTTTGATTTTGCTTACTTTGGGCTAGGCTAATTGGTGTTAGTGTAAAAAATATTTAATTATTTATATATGTATATCTGTGGATTAATCCAAGTGTTTCAGTCAGTGATCAACAAAGTGGTCTATATAGACCCCTAGGGGTCTTTGACAACCTAAAAGGGGCTTACGTCAGCGAAACAAAATTTTGGATGTCCAAGAAATGAAAACAGTGGTCCAGAATAGTGGATCTCAACATACACTGATTGTACCTATTCACTTAAATTATACTATCTTATTTATTTAATACTAGCGGACCCGACAGACTTTGTCCTGTCAAAAAGATTTGTACAGTGGCAGTTTTTTGTTCCTAATTATTTTATAGATAATGTCGCATAGCCAACCAAATCGCAAAAAAAGTCTAAATGACCTATTACATTTTGTGGCTATTCAAGTTTGGAACGTGACATTAAATCCTCCAACGATGTATTCTGTGCTCCAACGCACGCACGCACACTGTTTTGATAGATATGATTGAATTTCAACTATATGTAGCGTTAATAAAGCGCAAATTGACTCTTTGATGTTAGGAACACACCTTCATTGCTTAGACAACAGTGAGTGCTTGCAATATGAACATTTTTATTAGATTATACAATAACAATAAAGCTCAATTCGACTGTACGTTTTAGTTAGAAAACGTTTGCATAGGAAAATAAAAGGGCTGTTTTTAGGGTATTTCCGATAATTATTCGAATTTTCCTCATTGTAAAAACCCTCCTTGAACTTCAACGAACATTAACAAAAAAGAATTGGCCAAATTGGTCCAGGCGTTGTTGAGTTATGAGCTTATCAACACATTTTGCGATTCATTTTTATATATAAGATTTATTTTAATGACATAATATTATTTATAAAAGTATCTATGAAGTAAACAATTTATTATAAAAGTTATTATGATTATAAAATGTTGTATATTGAGGATATAGGCATTCAATAAGGATCAAGTAGGGTCTACCTAAAACCGACAAACCTGGCAAAGGGAACCTCTAGTTTAAGAGAACAATAAAAAATTCTTCTCTGCAATAGTTTGGCTACGTCCGTAACGATTATCCGAAATCTTTCTAAAAGTCTTGCTCGCCTATAAATTGTGTCTCTGTAACAAATTGTTTACTTACTAGCGACCCGCCCCGGCTTCGCACGGGTGCAATGCTTCTGTAAATATTCACTTAAATTACATGCTGTAAAAAGCATATTGATCTATGATAAATGCACAATTTATTTAAGATACTTAATCGGATAAGGATTAATGCTGTATTGTTTAAAATCACTTCGTAAATAACCATTTTATTAGTAAAGGATAAAAAATGGTTATGGTGGGTTATCCCTAAGAGATAGACATGTACCATCGCGGCCTTTTTGTTGAACTTTTTAAGGTGGACGATACTGTAGTACATTATTTTGGTCTATCCCGTAGGGTTCAGCCAGCGTTTTTGCAATATAAGCGCAAAGAACGTGCTTATTTACGACATCACATTAAAAACCTCTAAATTTATCAGTGTTTCTCTACTATATTATGCATGTATTATACATATAAACCTTCCTTAAGAATCACTCTATTTATTAAATTAGCCGCACCAAAATCCGTTGCGTAGTTTTAAAGATCTAAGCATACATAAGGACAGACAGAGACGGCGGATAGCGACTTTGTTTTATACTTTAACACTACACCATAACACTTTGCCTTTGAAACTTGTTGAGGAAAACGTAAAATGTGGGTCACATCGATTTTACAATTTACTTCAGTTGACATTTCAGATCGATTCGTCCGCTAATGCCTGTGGTTTCACGTTTGTGACTGCACCAACAAGACACTGTGGTGCTATATTTATTTTAAAAAATCATATTTCACTATTGACGGTGCATTTTATTTATTTATTTATTCTTCATCTATACTAATATTATAAAGAAGTAAAGTTTGTGTGTTTGTAAATTGTAAGGGATAATCTCGGGATCTACTGAACCGATTTAAAAATTCTTTCACCAATAGAAAGCCACATTATTGCGGAGTGTCATCATCATCATCATCATCATTATCATCATCATCGATTTTAAAAATTCTTTCACCAATAGAAAGCCACATTATTGTTGAGTGTCATCATCATCATCATCATCATCATCAGCGGACGGCGCGCGATGGCTTCGGGTTTAATTCAGTTCGCTTTCGTGCTCGCTTCGGGGATTATTAATATTATGCCCAACGAAGTGGGCGCGGGTCAGCTAGTGTACAATAAAGGTGTACAAAGGCGGACTTAATTCCCGCGGCATTTTTGCCAGTCAACCTTCGGGTAATGCAGAGATGCAATGTGTGGATTGAAAGTCAATATAGTTACTGATAAATAATAATTTTATAATCCTAATACATAAATAAAAACATATTATAATACACTAATATATAATTGCCTAAATCTTATTAGCGAAAATTTATAACGATTAGAATAATATGATATGGATAGCCCACTTTCTAAATAACCTAAATTTCATTACCCAAGACTTTCCTCAAAGAAAAGCTTACGCAATTTATTCTTAAAACTAAGTTTGCTCGGACAGTTTCTCACTTCTTGAGGGAGTGAATTCCATAAAAGAATACTTTTGACGAAAAAGTAGGAATGAATTATATCAGAGTGGTGAGAAGGACATTTTAGAAGGCCATTTGAGGCAGAACGAAGATTTTTATTATGGGAGGTATATAGGTATTCAAAGTGGGTAAGTACTGAGGTAACCGGGGGATTATATAAGGATTATTAAGTATGGTGTAAAGCGTTAATAAGGCTCTCATATCCCTACGCTGCCGTATAGGTACCTAACCACTTTAAACGTAATCGGAATGCAGATGCGTGGTCAAATTTTCTTAAATTGAACACAAACTGAATGCAGTTATTTAAAAGTCTCTCCAGCTTATTGAGAAGATCTGCATTCAGATCAAAGTAGTACACATCACCATAGTCTAGGATTGGGAAGATTAAAGTCTGTACAAGCATTTTTTTTATGATAAAGATAAAGATAAAGATATTTATTAGCCATTCAGTAAAATATTTTACAGGCAAGTCAACCACATTAAATTCAGCCACTCTAATTCAACTGAACGATAAAAGGAGACAACAATAAACGTGCAACCAAGTATTAATATTTACATTTCCTTCAAGAACAAAGATTCCACAAGTTGCATAGACATATATTCTTTTAATGAATAAAATGGATTATTTTCAAAAAAAATCTTAATTTTTTGTTTATATGTGCTATAATTTAGACCTATTACGGTTTTAGGCAATTTATTGAACATTAATATTTTGGAATGTCGCCCTTGTTTTTGGACTTTAGCCAAACGGGTTTTTGGAACTACACGGCTTTCATTGTTTTTAAGCAATCGTTTTTCATTAATACGCAAATTGTACGGTAAACATATATCGGGTTTTTCTGATATATCCCTATCTTCGTGAATTTCTAATAAACTATTATAAATATAAAGTGAAACGACAGTCATAATTTTATCTGTTTTAAAATGTTCCCTAGCAGGACTACGTTTCTTTAATCCATTAATTATCCTTATTGATCGTTTTTGACACTTTAGAACTTTGTCGACCTCCGTAGCATTTCCCCAAACAGTAATAGAATATCGTATAATGGAATGAATGTAAGCATAATATACAGATATTAATGATTTTTTATCTAATAGTGGTTTCAGTTTAAATAAGGCATAGTTACCGCTTGAAATTTTTTTACATATTTTTTCAATGTGGGCTTTGTGACTGATAGTGTTGTCTATTGTGTATCCTAAAAATAAATTCTCTTGAGATGTTGAATTACCATAAAGGCCAAGTCTTGATTGAAAATACATAACGACACTTTTATCTGAGTTAAGAACAATACCATTTGCATCAAACCATTCCTTCAACAGATTCATTACATTTTTTATTTTAACATCTAAATTACTTTTATTTTTGTCTTTTAACCCAATATGTGTATCATCAGCAAATAAACTTAAGTGAGCTTCGTCTGGCATTATGTTACAAAGATCATTTATATAGATCAAAAAGAGAATGGGGCCCAGAATGGACCCTTGTGGTATCCCGATTGACACAGCTCCCCTTTGAGAATTTTCATTATTGACAGATACAATTTGAGTTCGGTTACTTAAATAAGACTTCATCATGTTTAATTCAATATTTTTAAAGCCGTAATATTGTAGTTTTAATATTAGTATATCATGCCGTAAGCAATCAAATGCTTTAGAAAGGTCACAAAAAATACTAGCACATTTATTTGAAGTGTCCAATGAGTCAAGAATAAAATAAATTACTTTTCTGATTGCCATTTCAGTTGATCGACCTTTCCTAAAACCAAACTGTGTCATCGTGAATAAATTGTTGCTATCAAAGTAACCGATGATTCTAGATTTTATGACTGCCTCTAGTATTTTTGATATTGTGGGTAATATACTAACTGGTCTATAATTAGAGACCTCTGAAGCATCTCCTTTTTTAAAAAGTGGTAATACTCTGGAAGATTTAAGCACATCGGGGAATATACCTTCCATTAAACATGAATTTATAACTATATACAATAAATCGAATATATTTTTGTTATTTAATATAAAATGTTTTAATGTTTTGGTGCTCATATCGTAAATATCTAAAGTAGATTTATGTTTTATGTTGTTAACAATTTTTTCAAATTCTTTTATATCCATAGGATGAAACACAATAGATGTGTCCGGTTTATTTAATTCATTTAAATATTTTTTGCAATTTTCTGCTTTAATATCTAAATTACTGGTTATATTTTCAGCAATGGTCCGAAAAAAATCATTAAATGTATTCGCTATTTTTTCATTATTTGTGACAAGTTCCCCTGCTTCATTTTTAATACTTTCAATTTTAGATTTTTGATTTATGTCTGGCGGTAGGAAATTTATTAGGCGGTAGAGACTTGTTAAGATTGCAGTCACTCTTTGGCAAGCATGCATATGCATGCTGTGCGATATTCAAAAAATGACAGTCTTTCATGTACACATATGTATATATAATATACTAGCTAACCCGTGCCCACTTCGTTGGGCATAATACTAATATCCCCGAAGCGAGCACGAACGCGAACCGAATTAAACCCGAAGCCATCGCGCTCCGTACGCTACCCGTTTTTTCACCCATTTACTTTACAAAACGGACTACCACGTAAAAGGCTTTTTATTTTTCGGATTTTAATATAACCTATGACACTCAGCAACATTGTGTCTTTCTATTGGTGAAAAAAATTTTAAAATCGGTTCAGTAGACCCCGAGATTACCCCTTACAATTTACAAACACACAAACTTTACTTCTTTATAATATTAGTATAGATATGTGCGTGTACATAAATATATTAGTGATGTGCCGGATCGTCAAAAATCTAGATCCGCGGATACAGATCTGAATACGGATATTTGGTGTCAAGATCCGCAGATACGGATACGGATCTGCATCATAGATAACGCTTGTGTTTGGTATTGGTACATGATTTAAAAAAAAGTCTACAAAGAAGTTTTGTAGTGGAATATGGGATTATTTTGTGATAATAAATACTGTCGTAAGGGTTAAAGGTTCAAAAAATCATTTACAAAGAAAACATCCTCAAGGATATGAATTTTCTTCTAGGTATCCGCGGATACGGATATCCGACACATCACAAATATATATATATATATAATATATATATATATATATATATATATATATATATACTAGCTGACCCGCGCCCACTTCGTTGGGCATAATATTAATAATCCCCGAAGCGAGCACGAAAGCGAACTGAATTAAACCCGAAGCCATCGCGCGCCGTCCGCTGATGATGATGATGATGATGATGACACTCCGCAATAATGTGGCTTTCTATTGGTGAAAGAATTTTTAAAATTGATGATGATGATGATGATGATGATGATTAATAATTTGAGATTTAAACTATCCTATCTCTCAAGTTGGATCGAACTGCACATGGTGTGCGAATTTTATTATAATCGGTTAAGTAGTTTAGGAGTTCATTGAGCACAAACATTGTGACATGAGATTTATATATATTGTTACGAGCTGGGGTCAGTAAATTAAACGGCGGTCTACCAAAACACTGAACTTTTATTAATTACCACACTAACAGTCACTAATCACTTAACTGAAAGCACTGAAAGTCGCTTCCTTAGTTCTCCAATATCACTTCTTAGATGTTTTCGCACTGTATCGCAAAACAATACTCTTCCCGGCGGCCGGACACAGCCTTATATAGTCCCCTAAGATACTTGCTACTCTTGCCAGAACATTCGCGGACACACTCGAATGTGTAGTCCAATACGTCGCGCGTTCGAGACGTTTCGAGTATAACTGTCTCGATACTCGAATATTCTCGATACACAATACTCGAATATTCCCGTACTATCTTTCTCGAACATTCTGTGTTTGTCTATCTCTTTCTAATGATGTTTTCTCATTCTAATACTTCTCGAATGTTCTAACTATCTCTGTCTCTTTCTACTATTGCTATCTCTTTCACTCCTATTGAAATTTATGTCCTTTTACTGAAGTAGGCTTAATGGCTCATAAGGGGTCCTGAAAACGCCTGAAAACGGGTTTTCAGGTTATTGCGGCATTGGATAGAGGGTAGCCTGAAACGTACTGAAAACATGTTTCAGGCGCCTGAAAACTACTGTAACTTGGGTGTAATTTAGATTTTTTAGTATGTGAAAGAGCTACTTCTGAAACGGCCTGAAACGACGTTTCAGCCTGCTGAAAACGTTTCTAAGTCACAAAAAATCACTTTTGAAGTTTTACTAAGCCACCGGCGTAACAATATTAAGATATATATTACACTTGAACCAATTACCCCTTTTTTACTTACACCAATTACGCGAGGGAAAATGCACTTTACGCACCGTGACACCGCGCTGGCAAGGCGCAGCCCACTAAAACCCCCGGTGTTCTCTGCGCCCTCGGGCCAGCTTGACTTAGGAGTGGTCGAGCCATCGCCAAGGGGGGATTGTCCGAGAACACTAACGCCCGAACCCAATATTCAATCGAAATCTAAATTTTAAATCAATCGAAGATTGTTCACTATCCCCCAGGCAGAGAGACAATCCATTGGACTGCGAGGCAGCCGGCCGCGTACACTGCCTTCATGGCAGGGTCATAAGACTCGCACAGCTATTGTCGCGTGCCCGTCGTCGCCTGCCTTCGTCTCCATTGACGACGTAAGCTCCAGAGACGACGACGACGGCCCAAAGTAGACATGTGTCAATCTTTACAGAAACGACTCAGTGAGTCGTTTTTGACGTGACAACGTCTATTAAATTGGTACGGCGTGGAGTCATTCTCGAAAACACCGTAACGGCCGAATCTGACGCCACACGGAGTCCACGAACGGCGTAACGGCCGATCTGACGCCACACGGCAACGTAATAAAAATATAAATGTTATACATTACTTTATTTTAAATAATTTCATTGCACCCAGAAAAAATTACCATGTAATAGACGTTGTCACGTTCAAATATCGGCAGTAGACGGAGTTCTACAGACAACCAATTTTTTTTGTTTATTATTTTCACTTCAATATCATGGTAGCACAATACACTAAGTAAGAGTAATATCAATCTCAATGTTGCTTTTTTATAATAATAATTCTTTCTATATATATATATATATATATATATATATATATTTTCCAAGTGATTCTCTGATTCAAATCACTAACAGCGCTTCAAATGAATCATTCGCTCAAATGCATCTCGGTTTCAATCGGCACGCGGCGTTCGCACGATTGAGATTAGTAAATAGTTCAGAGTCGGAGCGCTTCGGATCACGTCGCTCAATTACATCTCGGTTTCATTCGATACGCGACGCTTACACGATTGACTCAGTCACTGATACAAATGAATCAATATCAATATTTATGTCAGTGTATTTGAATAAGAATATTTGTATCAGTGACTCTGAATCGATTTAATCGGTCAGAGTCACTACAAATGATGCAAATGAAGCACTTTACTGATTCGAATCTTTGTACTGATCCGGATACAAATTATCCAATCTCTACAAAGATACGTTTTTTCCATCATTAGCCCAAAGTAGGAACTATAAGCATATATTATACTAACCATGACAAAGGCACAAATGCTCGCATTTATTCACACAAACATCTGTCCTTACCGGAACTCGAACCTGGGATCTCAGAGATGGCGTCACCTTGAATCCGGTGCACTAACCACTCGACGTAGTCAAAACAATGTAAAAAATAGTTCAATTCAAAAGACATGATGGTTTATCCATCCACAACCACTCGCTCGTAATTAAACTTGCAAATTAATTAATTAATAAACAAAAATAAAATATAACTTAACTAAATCTCCTTAAATAAGGCCCCTGGGAGATTGTACCTAAAATGCTGGCAGCGTTTCCTCTTTGAATCGCTAGACTTATACGATGAACGAGCAATCGCCAGTTCTTTTGTCTCCTGTGACCTGTTTAAGGCTCTTCAGCATAGCCGACCAAGAATCTCGTCTCCAAATGTCTCAATCCAAAACAATTAATTCGATTTAATATTAGTAAGTGCTTTATTATTGTTGGACGCCTTATTGCATGTCTAGAAAATCAAGATGGCGTCGCTGGCTATATAATATCTTCTACTTAAAAAGCAAAAGAAGTGACATTCAGAGCACGCTCGTGACGTCACATAAAAATAAATTGCCGAGTGGGCACAAATAAAATGTCAATGATCCGATGTAATTACAACCAAATGTAGAACGCCATAAGAGCCAATTTCAATTAATTCTAAATGACAGCGTCATGTTCTCGCTATGCCGTTAATCCGATATTGCTGATGTCCTGTGGGAGCCTGTTTCGAACTGGGGGCAACTCATTCCAGAAGCAATATATTAAGTAGATGGCGTTGCCAGGGCTGGATTTGGGGGAGGGTAGGAGGACCTATTCTACATGAGAGGAGCTCCTACAATAATGTACTAAATATACTAACTTAAATATTACTAGCGGACCCGACAGACTTCCTCCTTTTAAAAAGATTTGTAAAGTGGCAATTTTTTGTTCCTACTTATTTTATAGTAAGTGCAAAAAATTCTCATGTACAGAGCCGTTACCCTGGTAGTAGGGCGTTGTGAATAAATAAATTAAATAAAACATATATAAGCATCTAAAACAATTCAACTTTGGAACGTGACATTAAATACTCAAACGATGTATTTCGTGTACACTGTGATGTCCACTGTTTTGATAGATATGATTGAATTTCAGTTTTATGTTGTGTTAATAAAGCACAAATCGACTCTTTGATGTTAGGAACACACCCACATTGCTTAGACTACAGTGAGTGCTTGCAATATGAATTTTATACAATAACAATAAAGCTCAAACTGACTGTACGTTTTAGTTAGAAAACATTTGTATGGAGAAAAAGGGCTGTTTTTAGGGATTTTTCGATAATTAATCGAATTTCACCGTAAAAACTATACTTGAACTTAAAAAAAAAAGAATTGGCCAAATTGGTCCAGGCGTTGTTGAGTTATGCGCTTACCAACACATTTTGCGATTCATTGTTATATATAAGAAGATTAGATTTAAGCTATAATTTTGTATCAGTGAATCGTGACGTCACCAGACTGCAATAAAAATACGGTAGGCAGCTGTTAGTCGACCTCAAAGCCGATAAGGTCTCAGGCCTTCTGCCCGACCAAAAGTCTTCTTTGTCTTCTGATTACATCTCGGTTTCAATCGGCACACGGCGCTTACACGATTGACTCAGAATCACTGATACAAATGAATCAATATTTTTTTTATAGCATAGGGCAGCAAACGAGCGAACGGATCACCTGATGGTAAGCGATAACCGTTGCCCATAAGCACCCGTAACACCAGAGGAGTCACAGACGCGTTGCCGGCCTTTTTAAAAGAGAATAAGGGGGGAAGGGGGGGTTGGGCCTCCGGTACCTCACTCACTCGGCAAAACACAGCGTAACCGCAATTTTACGTCGGTTTTCTGTGAGGCCGTGGTATCACTCCGGTCGAGCCAGCCCAATTCGTGCCGATATAAATATCAATATTTATATCAGTGTATTTGTATCAGATATCAGAATATTTGCATCAGTGACTCTGACCCGATTTAATCGGCCAGAGTCACTGATACAAATGATGCAAATGAAGCACTTTACTGATTCGAATCTTTGTACTGATCCGGAAACAAATGATCCGATTTCAACAAAGATACATTTTTTCCATCATCAATACCTGATCCTCGTGTAACTTGCCAACACGATTCCGCGCACGGTCAGTCAATCATTTGACAGTCACAATCAGTTCAATCATGTAACGTCCCTGAGATCACTCACTTTCGGTACAATGACAATCAAATTAAGTCATATTAACTACAGCTAAAATAAAACGGCGACATATACAGGGTGTCCCAAAAACGACACGTCACAGTGACACTGGGGTTAGGCCAGCACAAGAGGCATCGAATAAGCCTAACATGACCTCAGTAAAAGTTGCTCGGTTTTCAAATATTGTCAATTTAAACTTTTTCAAAATTTTCACGTTTTTTAACGTGTTCAGTGCTAGCATTACGTTAGATAGCCCTCAGGTTTCGATTTTTCTTTTGTACTCTTGTTGCGAATAGTTGCTTAAGATGATAGAAGTGTTATTTCGTTGATAACTAATGTAAAATGTGGAAAAATACTGGATTGAACTTGAAAAAATTGAACAACGAAAAATTACTTTCAACTTTGATCACTTGCCGTGAAAAAAAATTCAAAGAAACTAAATGAGCAAATAACGTTAAAAACTTGCATGTCTTATGCTTATTCCAAAATGGTATAACACATGTGTCTTATTTTAATATTATACGATTTTTTAATGCTTCACTAATACTAGGAACCCCGGAAGCTACCGCTAGCAGGTAAAAAAATAATGTCACGCGCAACGATAAGGCATTGTTATTGTTATCTATTAGCTTTTTTGTTTGTCAAATGCATGAGAATGAAAGATAAGGATAGTTTATTACCCTTTTGTCGGCTAGATATTGTAAGCAAATAGCTTTGTTTTTGACGTACGTGTCGTTATCATCTTTTCAAAGAAATGGAGAAGAAAGAGGGGTTGTAGTTTTAATTCTTATGGCCCTGCACTGCAAATCAAGTTGTTACGACAGTTCGTTACCTTGCGTTTCGTACGACAACCGTGTTAATCTCTGCGTTCCTTGTTTCCGTGTATTCCTTAATTTAAATCGACTTGGCTTTTCTCTGGACTCTGATTTCTGTTTTGAACGACAACTCGGCGCTCTGTTGGACACTGATATTGCTTTACGGAACTGTCTTATTAACGATGGCAAATCGTGGTACCCAATACACTCACCGTGACTACTCGGACATGCACTTGATTTACGGCGAAACCAGGCAGGTTTCCAATCGAGGCAATGTTTCGTACAACGCAAGATTGGCTGCAAGATTATACTCCGAAAGATATCCAAACCGTAATCGGACGACTTACGAAGTGATCTTAAGAGTTGTGAACGCTTAACGTGATGGCAGATTACCTGGAGTGAGTCACTCAGAAGGAAGACCTCGGACTGTTGACGACAACGTGGTGTTAGAGCAAGTACGAGAGGAGCCAGGAACTTCAGTGCGAATTATTGAACGCCGCACTGGTGTTCCCAAATCTTCGGCACATCGAATTTTAAAACGCCACAAATACCATCCCTACCATATCCAACGCGTCCAAACACTGCTTCCGGCGGACTACGCTGCGCGTGTCCAGTTTTGCCGGACAATGATTCAGAAATGGAGAGAAAATCCAAATTTCTTCAATGAAGTGTTATGGAGCGACGAATCAGCCTGCAAAAGGGATGGGTATATCAATTTGCACAACATCCATAGCTGGCAATTAGACAACCCACATGAAAAAAGAGAAGACCGATCACAGTACCAATTTAAAATTAATCTGTGGACGGGAATTTTCAACGGTCAAATATTGGGACCGGTCGAGTTGCCGCCTGTTCTGAATGGACAAAATTATTTAGAACATTTGCGAAACAACCTTCCTGTATTATTGGAAGATACTCCGTTGGCGCTGAGACGAAGGATGTGGTTCCAACAAGATGGCTGCCCAGCACACTATGCCTTACCAGTACGTCAGTACCTAAGCAACGCATTCCCCGAAAGATGGATTGGGCGACAGGGGCCAATTTCATGGCCACCGCGTTCCCCGGATCTAAATCCCTTAGATTTCTTTTATTGGGGTTGTCTAAAAGACAAAGTTTATGCGAAACCAATAAGATCCGAAGAAGAGTTACGGCGACGTGTATTCGATGCAGCTCGCACCATATCAGAAATCAGCTTAAGAACATTGAGCCGTAATTTTATTAGGCGATGTCACTTATGTATTAGAGTTCAAGGGAGACAGTTCGAGCATTTACTGTAAACTTATTAAACCAATAAGATACATGTGTTATACCATTTTGGAATTGGCAAATTGGAATTGGCATGCAAGTTTTTAAAGTTATTTGCTCATTTAGTTTCTTTGAAATTTTTTTCACGGCAAGTGATCAAAGTTGAAAGTTATTTTTCGTTGTTCAATTTTTTTCAAGTTCAATCCAGTATTTTTCCACATTTTACATAAGTTGTCAACGAAATAACACTTCTATCATCTTAAGCAACTATTCGCAACAAGAGTGCAAAAGAAAAATGGAAACCTGAGGGCTATCTAACATAATGCTAGCACTGAACATGTTAAGAAACTTGAAAATTTAGAAAAAGTTTAAATTGGAAATATCTTGAAAACCGAGCAACTTTTACTGAGGTCATGTTAGGCTTGTTCGATGCCTCTTGTGCTGGCCTAACTCCAGTGTCACTGTGACGTGTCGTTTTTGGGACACCCTGTATATTTGTTCACTTCAGTGTATTTTTATTTA
This sequence comes from Scirpophaga incertulas, assembly GCA_036419045.1. Taxonomy (NCBI): domain Eukaryota; kingdom Metazoa; phylum Arthropoda; class Insecta; order Lepidoptera; family Crambidae; genus Scirpophaga; species Scirpophaga incertulas. Next base: position 22,211,900 of record CM071636.1, read on the forward strand.
CCACCAATGTTCAATGCAGATGGGAGGGTACAGCGATAGAGTTATTCAATATTGTTAATCAACTATATTTATAACACTAGCTGGCCCGTGCCCACTTCGTCGGGAATAATATTAAAAATCCCCGAAGCGAGCACGAACGCGAACCGTATTAAACCCGAAACCATCGCGAGCCGTCTGTTGCCCACTTTTTCTCCGATTCTCTTTGCAAAACGGACTACCACGTAAAAATCTTTTTATTTTTCGGTTTTTTATATAACCTATGACACTCAGCAATGTGGCTTTCTATTGGTGAAAGAATTTTTAAATTCGGTTCAGAAGATCCCGAGATTACCCCTTACAATTTAACAAGTATACAAACACACAAACTTTACTTCTTTATAATATGAGTATAGATAATATGTTCGAAATAAATGATTTTGATCTTTTGTCTGGGAAACAATATGCGGGGCAACTAAGCCCCAGGGCCGAATCCGGCACTGGTTTCCGTTCTCGGTTTCGATATAATCGCGTTTTGGTTTAACCTTTCAACCCTTATCTTTCACTGTTTCAACCGATAGGTTGAATGTTAAGCGCGGAACACGTTTTTGATTTCAACAAGATTAGGTTGACATTTCGATTGACAGAATTAGTTATTGCTTGGAAATGTACGATAAATAATAAACGAGTCAGATAAATACTTATTCATAACATACACATATATATACCCATTGTGTAAAGTTTTTAGGTAATAATATCGAGTGTATTACAAAGGATATTGATTACGTTTGCTGATTCCGCGCAGTTGATGATGACTTGTCCAACAAGCAGACAAGGTCGACACGTGTTTCGTCTCTCAGCGAGACATCTTCAGGATATGTTGCCCGCTCGGTGTCTCACGAGCGACTCACGAGCGGCTCGAGCGACTCACGAGCGGCTCGACACCGAGCGGGCAACATATCCTGAAGATGTCTCGCTGAGAGACGAAACACGTGTCGACCTTGTCTGCTTGTTGGACAAGTCATCATCAACTGCGCGGAATCAGCAAACGTAATCAATATCCTTTGTAATACAATGGACTTCCGCAAAATAACACCTGCTACAATAGAGTAATATCGAGTGTGTTTAGATTCATCAAAGTCAAAATTGTGTAGAGAAAATATTAGCACAAATTAAGCCACTTATTTCATTAATAAATTAAATAAATAATTTTCTGATTCTAATCATCGACAACCCTATCAACGTACGAGGAATAAACACTACATAACAATCTATTGAGCGCCATCGCGTCTACAGTTTTACAGTCAGCTAGCCTTTCTTGTGTGTTTAGGAGTTAGGGTTTAGGGGTGTCAACTGAAAGTTTTACATTTGCATTGCTAGAATATTAAAATATTTAGATATATTGTAATTTATTTGTCATGTTAGTAATAAGTTTCATTATATTATATTATTGATGACCTCCGTAGTCGAGTGGTTAATACACTGATTTCAAGGTGTTGTCAACTCTGAGGTCCCGGGTTCGAATCCCGGTACGAATATCTGTACCTTAGTCATGGTTAATATATATTACTATCGAAACTATTTATATAGAATATATGTATGTATGTTACCCTAGATCCCATAACGGAAGCCTTACAGAGCCTTAGAGAGCAGAGTGTAAGAAATATTATTTTATTTTATTTTGTTTACTAAAAATAAATATAAAGTCCACATTTACTTTCACATTTTACAGATTGAGAATGCCTCTGGCATTAAGTCCGCCTTTCGTACACCTGATTGTTAGTTGTACGAAAAAGATCAAATAATTAAATTACAAACGACCTCCATAGTCGAGTGGATAATACACCGGTTTCAAGGTGTCGCCATCTCTGAGGTCCCGGGTTCGAATCCCGGTGGGGGCAGATGTTTGTGTGATGAATGCGAGCATTTGTACCTTAGTCATGGTTGTTGATATATATTTCAATAAAAATTATTTATATATGTATAATATATGTATGTCTATCCGTTACCCTAGATCCCATTGCACAAGCCTTATAGAGCTTAGTTTGGGCTAGGCTAAATGGTGTAAGTGAAACAAAAATTTATTTTATTTAAATAGTTCAGATGAACTATTTAATTTAATTATTAAAAATTTAATTATTTGATCTCTATTAATAGATAAAGATTTTATAATTTTATATTATAACACAGGATACAACGTATTCGGGACTGTATTTATGGCGCATAAGAGTACTATATCACTCGCCTTTCCTATCTTAAATTCAATTTTATTTAAAGTCGTATTTTATTTAGTACTAGCGGACCCGACAGACTTCGTCCTGTCAAAAAGAATTGTAAAGTGGCAGCGATAATAATGTTAATTTTTTAAAATTATAAATGTAATTTAGTACTAGCGGACCCGTCAGACTTCGTCCTGTCAAAAAGATTTGTAAAGTGGCAGCGATAATAATGTTAACTTTTTAAAATTATAAATGTAATTTAGTACTAGCGGACCCGTCAGACTTCGTCCTGTCAAAAAGATTTGTAAAGTGGCAGCGATAATAATGTTAACTTTTTAAAATTATAAATGTAAAAGTAAACAAATATAACCTGAATGCTCCGAACTGCTCAGCTATCGGGAGTTACGCGTGTTATTGTGAGTCAACCATAAAAGGTAGACATATGCTGTTGCGGGATGTTTTTTAGACAATTTTATGTAGAATATTTCCGTCATACATGATTTTTATGGGACTTTAACCATTAAGGCTACACACGCTAACAAAATTGTGTTATTTCTCCCGTTTTCCCAAAATTTCCCTTCACTACTCTCCTCCTATTAATTGTAGCGTAATGGATAGTATTCTATAACCTGCCCAGGAGTATGATAAATTATACCAAGTTTCGTTAAAATCCGTCCAGTAGTTTTTGTTTCTATAAGGAACATACAGACAGACAGACAGAGAAAAATTTTACTGATTGCATTTTTGGCATCAGTATCGATCCCTAATCACCCCCTGATAGTTATTTTGAAAATATATTTCATGTACAGAATTGACCCCTCTACAGATTTATTATAAGTAGGTATAGATAAATAGGATTACATGTCATAGTTTTGTGAGAGTCTTAGTCTTTGAGTATACTATTTTTAGTAGATTTCGATTTAGCTAATAATTTATAGCATGCAAATGTTTTACAAAATAATTAATCATAGTTAGTTAAATGTATACATGTCAAAGATAAATTGGAATTCTATTTCAAGTATTTTGCCTGAATGAGAGTTTACACAATTATTTTGTCACCTCATTTTACAATTATACTATTATAAATAAATAAATAAATAAATAAATATTAAATATTTGTTACACTTACACCAAGTAGCCTAACCCAAACTAAGCTCTATAAGGGTTGTGCTATGGGATCTAGGGTAACGGATAGACATACATATATAAATATTTTTTATACAAATATATATCAACAACCATGACTAAGGTACAAATGCTCGCATTCATCACACAAACATCTGCCCCCACCGGGACTCGAACCCGGGACCTCAGAGATGGCGACACCTTGAAACCGGTGTACTATCCACTCGACTATGGAGGTCGTCAAATTATATATTATACTATTATAACAAACACTATATATATATATATATATATATATATATATATTATATATATATATAGTGTTTGTTTGTGTGCTATTAACTAACAATAGAATAAGTAAATTTGTTAATAACAAAAATGGATGTGATATTTGAAATAAAATTATTATTTAGTATATTTAATTAATATTCTTAAATTTAAGTGTTTTACAATATAAATACAAATAAATTAAACATAAATACTATGAAAAACTTAAACCTAGTATAAGGCCCAAGCAAACCGGTGGTAAGGGCTGCAGACAGCGAAATCTCCGGACAATACGCGCCGTGTCGAGAATCACTGCTTTTTGTATCCGGCCCTTGATCCATCCGTCAAGCGAGAGCCTCTTAATTCATTCTTCGCTATCAAGCCATTCGCAGACACAATTATCGGAACAATGATCGTCGAATCAACATTATTGTAGCTTACATCACGCGTCTTTATAAGACACGGACCTTTATAAGGCGTGCACGACGATACAGATCCAACGCGTAGAGGCCATTTAAGCGAAATTTAATGAAAGCGTGCGTGGAGTGTACCAACTGGATCCAATCTCTATCTGCATCATGAAAATTGCAGCCAAAGACTACACCGAGTTAGACGCACAGAACTATTGTCATTAGTGGTCAAAACGTTTGTGGCCTATTGAATTTCGATTTAGTTAGGTGGTAATGAAAACCGGGCTATGGAAGAGACTCCGGTCACCTGCCTTCTCAAGGCCTCCTAATTGATTTAAATATGGCAGGTGGTGACTCGCTGCTCACTAAATGGGCTCCCCAAAAAAGCAGAGTAATATTGGTGCGAAGGGAGCAACATTGGTGTGAACGGCTAAGGTATAGATAGAGAGGTGTCTGCGACAACGATCGAGACGCCGTCGGCGTTATGACATCATTACACTTCCACCCTTCGAGCATCTTGCGACTCCACTTTGTCCGGCTGGTTAAGGCAAGACAGAAGCGGGTGGCATACCCTGAAGCACATCGGTACCCTCGGTGACGCAACTCACCGCCAGCTCGCCACAAGCTGCCCTGAGGGAGACTGACTGCACTGATGGGGCATTTATGGCAGTCTAGGGGCATTAAATGCCCCACCAGCGGGCGATGGGGTCGTCACTTCCCAACTTATTATTATTATTATATGTCAGATAATTATTTACCGAATAAAAACTATTTGTAAGTAGCCAATCAAATAAAGGAACATGCGCATTTTATATGCCATGCCATGAGCGAACACAAATGAAAGTTATGTATATAAGGATATCTGGCATATCCTAGAATAATACTATACTAGAAAAATTGGTCCTTTGGAGTGAAAACAGTTATATCTGAGGAAACTTCTATTCTGCGCCCAGGGCACCTCCTCGGGTGACGGTGGTAACAAGCATCGTTTGACTAAGTTTCTGGTGTACTCAGAGGAAGAAACATTAAATTAAATGATAACTAAAAAGGTATTTCAATACAATATCTATCAATTTGATTTAGTATCCAATTAGAAAACGTCAAGAAACATCACATTTTCAAGCAGATTTTATGGTACTATATAATTGTTCCATAACTAAGTCAAAGAGTGATTTTAAAGGATAATGTCTTATAGCGGCATGCATAACTTGATAAGACCAGGAGACCTATTTTTGAATTACGAATGCGACTTCGAAATCACGGATGTGACTAATAATCACCGATTTTCAATAATTCTTATTTTTGAATATCACTGATGTGACTACCTTAGTCACAGGTGTGATTCCATTACGAGTGCCCTCACCCACTCGTAATCAAGTCATACTTGTGGAAATGTTATCTGTGTTTTGTTTCTTTCTCAGTCATCATTTTTCAGTCTCTATAGACAGTATATATATATATATATACATATATATATATATATATATATATATATATTAACCATAATAGTTAAGCCGGCAATAACCGGCAGCGACTACAGTCCTATATGTATAAACCTTTATATACCTTATAATATAGGTATATGTATGTATATATATATATAATAACCATAATGGTTAAACCGGCAATAACCGGCAGCGGCTACATTCTGCGTGGAACCGAACTCATACATTTATGTATGTACTTTATCTATGTTGGCAGCTCTGCGATCGACTTTCAAAAATTGGATGTTTAGGAATCCGTGACCTCAAAGTCACCGCTGACTATTTAGTCAGCGGTGATTTCGAAATCGCATTCGTTATTCAAAAATAGGTCTCCTGTACTTTACTATAGGTATCATCTCTGTTCGCTCGTGGCCCAAAATGCCCATCCTCCTTTGTTGGAAAGTTTACCGTCATATTCTTATATGCGTATGGATAGCTTATTATAAATTCTTACAATCATGGCGTTACTATTTCTTCTATACAAGTTTTTTCAGTCGTGGTATCGTGTCTACTACTATGTGTATATTACTGTATATACTTTATGTATATACTATATCTTAATTTTTACAAGCTTTTATATTAGCTTCACTTGTAACTATGTAAGAAAATCTTGGAATCTTAATTTGACCCACTTCTCGGTCTCCGATTGAGCTAAAATTTCGCATGCACATGTAAGTCGGATGCCAATGCATGGTTATGTGTGTGACGTCATTTTAAATCTAACATGGCGGCATTACCAAGATGGCGGATCAATTATTTTTAATACACTCCTACAATATGGGTATCAAATGAAAGGGCTTGCAAAGAACACCTCGATTAATAATGTGACGTCACTTAATTAATCCAATATGGCGGACTTTCCCAAGATGGCGGACCAATTATTTATAATGCACCCCTACAATATGGGTACCAAATGAAAGGGTTTGTTTTTAAGTATTGTAATAAAAAACTCAATGTCACAACAGCAAGCTGACTATATAAGTGAAATATTCACACCATCATTTTTGTTTCTAAGACTAATAGTTTTTTAATTATTAAGGTACGATGATAGATAGACCTTTTCGTTACGGTCCACTTTTTAACGTTTCACGTCAAAAATTTAAAGCGAGCGTATTTGAGTTACACAACCAAGAAGCAGTGACATCATTAGAAAGTGACCCCAAACATGCTCTGATTTTTAATCATGAAACTAAATCACTGGCTATTTTTCATTTTAGTCACGTACTGTCTTTTGTTACTACAAATGTCAAACACAATCGCTGTCCACGTACATGTTTATCTGTGCGCTTAAATCTTCTCAAACACGCAACTGATTTTGGTAACGTTTTTATTATTGTCATACGTACATACTTATGAGACACGTATAAGAAATACACAATAAGAAAGAGTAGAGTGAGGAATGAATATACCAGGGAAAGTCTGATAGTAGCTCTTATTTTTGAAAAATTGAGAAAAAAGGTTTCCTGGTATGGCCATGTATTAAGAAGAGAGCTTGATCACGTTACTAGGAAAATTATTGGACATAAAAGTGGCGTGTAGGGAGAGGATGAACGAAGAAAATATTATCAAAACAAGAATTAGATTAACAAAACCAGATAATTAGGTGCATTCTGCATTGTAGTATTTTTTTGAAGTGCTATTAATTATTTTCCGTTTTTAATTCATCGTTATTGTTTTAGCTAGAATACGCCCACTGTTAGGCCCGCGACGCTAGCGCCTATTTTTTTTCTCCCAGAAGAGGCTGAAAATTCTCACAAGGAGAATGAAACGTACAGCCAAGTGCCGTGGAGATTATGTTGAACTCAATTGTCAGTCGGGGCAGCTCGACCGACATGACCTACCGACTAAGTCAGCCTTAAGCCTTTTTCGTTTTTTTTTAGATATCTATGCTGTAGCCTGGCCTGAGGCGCCGCCACGGGTCGCTAGCGGGCGCGACGCAGTTCGCGCCCGTGGAGGGACCTCACCCCCGGATGGCCGGAGGGTGACGTCGTAGGAGGTTGTAGGGGAGGAGGCGATAAGATCACTCCTCCCTGAGAAGGGCTCCCCTAGTGCACCCAGGGGAGCAAAGGCCGGGGGTCCTCAAATGCGACACTCGATCCTGAGGGCCCCCTAACGCCTGAGGTTTTTAGTGGGTAGGCCTCCCCCTTCTGGGGAGGAGAGCCCCACATAACCACCGCAGCCGGAGTATGCAATTCAATGCATTTTCCTTAGCGGAATAAAAAAAAGGTATCTATGCTGTAAGCGCAGATGGGCATTCAGCTCTGCTTTAGCTCTACTTTGAGTGTTTTTGTGGAAGGCACGAGAACTAAAGCTTCTGCGTCTTCTAACGAACGCGACGCAGTTCCGGATCGTTAGAGTTTAACTAAAAAGAGAATCGATGCAAATTGAGCGCGTGTCTACTTTTGTTTTTCTCTCAGGAGAGAGGCTGAGAATCCTTACAAGGAGCACGGAACATACCCAAGATACCACCGCAACGGCATGTGCTACCGTGATTATGTCGGACTCTCTCTCTGGGACTGGTATTACCTAACGACTAAACTCCTGAGTCTTGGATAAGGGCCCTACGGTTTAGATGGGACACGTATACTCGGTTTCTACTGCGTATTGCACGAAAATTGTCATTCAAACTTGTGGCAGGTCTAACAACGTTTTGGTGCATACCTCGAGTACCATGCTGTGTATGCCAGCAATTCAAGATTTTTGCCGTCCCTGCGCCAGTCCTACGAGAAATATGCCCTACCCGCTGCTACTTTAAGTTCACAATTCGTTGGACTGTTTATTTTTAATTATATTGTAGACTAGCTGTGCCCACGACTTCGTCCGCGTGGAATCGTAATTTTAAGTAGCATTTTTAATGACTGAGAGTGATATAAACATAAGAGTAGACCAATATAATCAGAAAGCTTCGTACTGGTGACTGAGATACAAGCTTCTGCTTAGTTCAGGCACCAGTCACTCACATTCTAAATAAAAACTTAAGCATTGCTTATATAGGTATTTATAAGCTTACTCAGATACTCACCGGGCACGGCTGCTTCGGTGAGTATCTGTGTCGAATAGGACGGGAGGGATTGACACATTGTCACCACTGCGCATCCGACCTCGACTCGGCCCAGCACACGCTGGCGGAGTGCCCCGCGTGGGCCTCCGAGCGCCGAGTCTTGGTCGCAGAGATCGGGCGAGATCTGTCTCCGCCGGCATTGATTGCGGCAATGCTGGCGGACGAGGGAGGTTGGAGGGCTGTGGCCTCCTTCTGTGAAGCAGTGATGCTCCAGAAGGAGGCCGCCGAGCGGGGTCGGGAGATGGCCGATCCCGCTCGAAGACGGCGGCGCCGGGCTCGGTAGCACAGCTGCGGCGCCGCCGCGGGTCGCCGGCGGGCGCGAGGAAGTCGCGACTGCTACGGCGACCCGGGATGGACCACGCCCCTTCCGTGGCCGGGGGGCGTCGTCGGTGGAGGAGACCGGGGGAGGCAGTAGCCTCCCCCGAGGAGGGTTCCCCTCTAGATAGGGGAGCGGAGGCTGGGGGTTCCCGGAAGGGGCTTGATGTTCCCGGGGGTTCCCTACATGCCGGAGGAAGGCCATCCCTGAGGTTTTTAGTGGGTAGGCCTCCCCCTTCTGGGGAGGAGAGCCCCACATAACCGCCGGCTCGCCACAGCCGGGGTATGCAATTTAATGCATTTTCCTCAGGGAAACAAAAAAAAAAAGGTATTTATTATAAGCTGATATATGTAGATTGTGAAAGATAAATAAATAAATTATTATTATTATGACTGCTAAGCTATCGGGAGTTACACGTGTTATTGTGACTCAACCATAAAATATAGACATATGCTGTAGTGGGATTTTTTTTATATAATCTTAAGGAGAACATTTCCGTCATACATGATTTCTGTGTAGCTTTAACCATTAAGTTGGCACACGCGACGGAAGCTTAAAAAATGGAGTAAGTTCTCCCGTTTTCCGTGTAGCGTGATGAAAAGTATACTATAACCAGCTCATGAAAAATAATTGTACCAAGTTTCGTTAAAATCCGTCGAGTAGTTTTTTTTTTTTATAACGGTTATACAGACACACAGACAAAAATAGTAAAATTTTTGCCTGCATTGCATTTTTGGCATCAGTATCGATCCCTAATCACCCCCTGATTTTGGAAATATATTTTATGTACAGAATTGACCTCTCTACAGATTTATTATAAGTACCTATAGATATAAGGTCACAGTTATAAGTGAAGAGGTCCTAAATAAATAATTCAGAAACTGAATTCAGTCGAATGAATTTCATATTATTTCACTTGACCGAATTTAGTTACTCATCCAATCAAGTTGATTCGGGAGCTATGCTATTCAGCGTGAAAAAATAAATGGACATTGGTTGGTTTTAGGTCACCGTACCAACATTCCACGTACCAAGACCACAGATATCATATTGACAACATTGACTGCTAGTATTAATATCATTTGACGTTTAATAATTTATCTTCGCGGTAACAGATTATAAATACATATGTCAAAAGTTTAGGTCGATTTATGGGCTTCGGTGAGGACGTAAACGAGTATATGCAGAATAAAGCCTATAATAAAGTGTATACTTTAAGTGTATACTAAAATTCTTTTATTTCAAGCGCTGGTTCGATCAGGTCTTGAATATTGTAGTCAAGTCTGGTCTCCACAATACGATGTCCATATTAAGCGCATCGAAGGCATCCAGAGGAGGTTTCTATGGCATCTTACCTACCAAACTCACAAAGCTAAAGAATTGTCTTCTTATGAACAACGATTAACCTACTTTAATCTTATCAGTCTGAAAGATCGTAGATTTTTGTTAGATTGTTTATTCTTGCATAAGATTATTAATGGAGCCATAGATTGCCCATTACTATTACACTCAATCAATCTTAATATTCCCATAAAGTTGCCACGTCTTGGCAGATGCGTCCCTTTTTCGGTGAAGGGCAGTAAGAGTAATCTTGGTCGCCACGCCACCATGAATAGACTCCAGCGTCAATACAATATTCTGGCAAAGAAAATTAAAAGTGATATTTTTGCAGACAAAACAGCGAAATTGAGACGAGAAATAATAAATTGTCTATCGGTCGGGTCCTTACAATATTGATTTTATTTCTGTATAACTTTTAACACTTAAAAATTTCTTGTAACAATGTAAAATTAGTATAATTTGGTATAAGTAAAAATATAGTTCATGTAAAATTAAGCTAATGATTTATATATTGTAACATCGAGTTCACTTATGCATGCCGTGGCAACCTGTAATTGGGTCTGCACTTAGAAAGAGTAGATTTACACTTAATTTTAAGTTTTTATTAGTGTAAGACTTGTTGGTTGACCTAAAAATAAATAAATAAACGGTAAAAATCAATTAAAAAACATGGAAACAAACATTTAAAAGTAAGAATATAACTGAATCAGAAAACAAAAAGATTAAACCAGTTCTATGCATATGTGTTAACTTCAGTTTATAATAAGAATGAAATGTAATGTTCACGCGTTATTATTTTGAAATACTACACAGATGTATTTCATACATCATAGTTGCACCTGAGTAAATTTACAGTTTCCGTAGACTTTAGACTGTACCTAACATATTAGTACATAATACGATCGATGTTATTAGACATTATGGTAATAATAAAGCTATAATAAATTCAATAAAAACAGTGATCTACATAATACTAGAAACAAAAATAAACTTGCCGTTCCAATGTTCAGACTCCATAAAACTAGCTGTTCGTTCTTAGGGAAATGCATATCTATGTTTAACAAGCTTCCGCAACGTGTCATTATCAAAAAGACACTCATGAGTAAAGGTTATTATAAAGTAAGCGACATCTAAATGATCACACTATTTAGCAATAGTGACACTATTCATAGAGCCATGTTTGGTAACAACATTTATAATATTGTATTATTTTTATATGTGTATGTAAACATACATACGACTGTAATCGTATTAAGTATGATTGTATCTTATATTATATTATTATAATTATTAACATTGAAAAGAGGAGATAAAAAATAGATCTTCAGAGGTTCTTGCCTGTTCTTCTCGAGAATTCTCTCCCAATTTCCGAACAGGTGTACAGTCAATATTTTTTTTATCTTTTTTCCCTGTTCGTACGTACGGACAAGGATTTTTGTTTTTTTAAGCATTTTTTTGTTTTGTTTCTTCTTCAGGGTCTTAAGGAGCTGAGGACTGTAATCATCAATACACACGTGTATCATACAACGTTTTTTCAACACACTTCTGAATAAAATAATACTTAAATAAAAAACCATTTTCTTCATAAATTGTATTTGCAGACATCTTAATTAATAACTAAATAAATAACTTCAAAAGAGAAAACGAGACGAGTTGTGAAAAATGTTTCGTAATGGTGGGAAAAATTAATCAGTTTTCCTATTTTTTTTTTGGGCTTTTCGCGGATAGCTTTTTAGCGCAAATGTAAGCGTAACTCAACCAATAATATTAAAAAAAAAACTATTACTCACTCGTGAATAATAGTAATGAAAAAGTCACAGTTTGATTATAGGTGTCATTATGTGCCATGGGATTCGAGCCACTTTATGAGGAAGTGTGTTGAAAAGATTATTTTGATTTTGATTTTAAGCTTCTATATAGTATAAAACAAAGTCACTTTGTCTGTCCCTATATCCCTAATGTATGCTTAAATCTTTAAAACAATGGTTCCCCAATTGGTCTATATCGTCCCCAAGGGGTCTATGACAACCTAAAAGGGGTCCACGTCATTGAAATAAATTTGGGGGTCCACGAAATGACAATGGGAGTCCACGATAATGGATCTCAACATACACTGACATGTACCTATATACTTACATTACACTATCTTCTAATATAAAAGCATATACATTATTTATGGAAGAACCTATTAAGTTAAAAATGTATTATAGTATCCATACTAATAATATAAATGGGAAAGTGTGTCTGTCTGTTTGTCCGTCTTTCACGGCAAAACGGAGCGACGAATTGACGTGATTTTATACGTGGAGATAGTTGAAGAGATGAAGAATAACATAGGCTACTTTTTATCCGGGAAAAATCGACAGATCCCACGGGATGCGCAATAAAGGCTTCGCTCAAAAACTACTGCACAGATTTTCATGCGGTTTTCATCAATAGATAGAGTGATTCTTGAGCAAGGTTTTGAGGTATTTTTTATCTCGGAAAAACGGATAGTCCCACAGGAAACGCGATAAGACCTTCGCGTCATAAGCCGACTTCCGCGCATATGTAGCCGTGGGCAAAAGCTATGACCCTTAACTCTCTATAGACCCAATCCCGAAATCCACGCGGGCAGAAAGCTAGTATGTTTATAAAATTTTGTAAGTTGAGATGTAGGCATTCAATATCAGGTAAGTAGGGGGTCTACCCAAAACTGCAAAACATAGTAAAGGGTCTAACGACACAAAAAAGTTTTGGAACCTCTGCTTTAAAACTACGCAACGGATTTTGATGCGTTTTTTTTAATAGCATTCTATCTATTTAAAAAGAAACCGCATCAAAATCCGTTGCGTAGTTTTAAATATTTAAGCATACATAAGAATTATATGAAGGATTTATATAAAGAGGAAGGTTTATATGTGTAATAACATAACATACATACAATAATAACATAAGCACCCCGCGTGTTTTGTTCAATAATAACAATATTTCAATTGATTACTACAGTTTTATATTTAATTCAATCAATGTAAAAAGCGTGTTTTTTTTAGTTTTTTGAACTATAATTTATTATATACATCGTTCACAGTTTTTCTGTAGTGTATTTAGTGTCAGCAAAATCAGCATTGCATCTGTGCGAAGCGGGGGTATAAGTATTTAAAGTTCATTTTTAAGTCATGTGTTTTTGAGCAAGTTAAGACTGAGACAAAGGGATACAAATCAATGGTTCCGCATTTCAATGGTGCTTTGATAAAAACTGTTATATGATGTCTATTAAAATCTATACTAATATAATAAAGCTGAAGAGTTTGTTTGTTTGTTTGTTTGTTTGAACGCGCTAATCTCCGAAACTACTGGTGCGATTTGAATAATTCTTTTTTTGTTGGATAGTCCATTTATCGAGGAAGGCTATAGGCTAAATAACATTACGCTATGACCAATAGGAGCAAAGACAGAGCGGTAAATGTGGTAAAAAACGGGGAAAATTATTCATTTTTGAAGGCTTTCTTTGCGTGCGCTGCGAAAACGGTTCAAGATACACAAAAAATATGTATGAAAGAATTATTCCTCTATACATGATCTAAAAAAAAGTCCGCGACGGCATATGTCTATCTTTTAAGGTTAAGTCACAATGACCGTTTTTATGGTACCAACAATCTGCCGGAAGTCACTATTCCACGCGGACGAAGTCGCGGGCAAAAGCTAGTATACAATAAAATACCTATAGAAACCAGACAACTTCACACAAATTTTTTTTTGTAATAAATTGCGGAATTGGTTAATGGACAATTGTTTTTATAGCGTTAGCGAATAAATTGGTAGTAGATAATCTGACATAGCAAATAATTAGTATTGTTGTAGATAGAATTGTATTTATTGTAGATTTTAAAAATTGGTCATACCTTAGACATTAATAATTGACATGAATAATCTAGAAATGTACTATATAAAAATAAGTCGGGTTTTCCTTCCTGACGCTATAACTCCAGAACGCACGAACCGATTTCCACGGTTTTGCATTCGTTGGAAAGGTCTCGGGCTCCGTGAGGTTTATAGAAAATTCAGGAAAAATTTCACCAGAAAAGCGGGAAAATCTTTTTTTACATACAGCGCCATCTCTGATACATAGCATGTAAAATTATTTATATGGCAAAACAACGTTTGCCGGGTCAGCTAGTATTGTATATTATGCATGTTGAGTACACATTTTGTAAAATACAATCAAATTTGATAATGTTATGTTTGAGAATGACATAATTACAATTATAATTTTAATGTATGAATAGTTTAAATTTTCTGTGACAAAATAATAACTTAACAATTAATTCTCAGTTAAAAAAATAACTATTGTAACATTTTAATTTATAACTGAAATAATATTTGCACGCTGAATAAATCAACGAAAATTGCTGCAATGTAGTAATAATCATGATCCTTATGGCACGTAAGAAACTGACAGCACCTGTCAGCGGTCACATTGACACATTGAAGTATATTCAGTGTTGCTACCATAAAAAAATATTTTCTAAGAAAATTTGTACAACGCCCCAAGCGGAAATATAATGAACTAAACTGTACTGCTCTATATTAATAGATTGACAAGACTTCTCTTGTTACATGTTATACTATTCGGACCACTCTGGTAACCGAACCCACATCAGAGCGCACGCACTCTCCTGAGGCTGCGCTATGCACCGCCCCCGTTCTGGAGGGCGGGAGCGTTAGTTCAAGCCGATAGGGTCCCAGGCCTTCCGCCCGACCAAAGGCTGTAGGTAGTGTTTAGTAGTAGGTAGGCTGGCCTTCTGCTAGAGTCCAACATAAACACCCGCCGTAGACCGGTTGCGGGTGGTATCCGGTGCGAGGTCGTCCAAGCACCAGGGGGTTGCCATAGCGACCACTGTGGTGTCGCGCGCCCCCTATGAGGATTCACTACCCCGTGGGAAATAAAAAAAATAACTTCTCTTGTTTACTATACGTCGAAAACTTATCGAAAACAGTAGCAAACTTATGGTATAGTTTCAATGGAATGCCTATTCTCTTAGGTCGCGTTCGAATTTTTGTATATTATATAAAGCTGACGTGACGCTGTCAAAATGTTTTTATAGAAAAACGATTGCCATCAAATTGAAGTTGAAAAATTATGGTATAGTTGATGTAGTGAGCAATTGGTGACAGTGGTAGCACACTAGAAAATATTGGGGGCACGCCATAACGGTACGCAATTTCGATCAAAATAATAATAATACAAAGTACATAATAGATATTAATAGTAGTAATAAAATTCTGTTATTTATCATGTAATCTGCAACGGAAATCACATTACGTTTTCCTTATACATATATAGTATTTTCAACGTACTCAATTTACAGTTATACGTATTAAAATGTTTGTGTAGATTTGTAATGATTTCTCAATTCCTGGATTCTTTTGTCAAATTATAAGTGTAGAACTTATTATAGTTAGTATTATAGATGAATAGTTCGTTTTGGCGTAATATTTCACTGTAAAATAAATAAACAAAGGCATTAAAACCAATTAATTAAAGTTTTTATTATCGACAACCCTACGTCAGCTTATGATGAATCCTACTCAATAATGTACTTATCGCTACTTTTTCCACAGGTGGCTAGCTTTCTTTTGTATTAACAGGTCGCTAGGGGTGTCAATTGAGAGTGTTTGCTTTTTTATGTCAGTTATATTGCAAAGTTGTTAGAAATTGCTGTCTACTACAGTATTTGTCTACAACATTTACTTTCGTGTAATTTTTGGTTGTATAAAGTTTTCTATTGTTAAGAAGTTGTTTGAGGTGGGCGTTAATAACTGCAACACAGTCTTCGACTAATGTAGTTATTAACGTTAAATGTGTTTGTATTATTTTTTAAAACCAAAAGTTACAAACACAAAAAAGTTATAAAATTTAATTTGGTTTAAAATTTTGTCAGTTTAGTGTGAAATAAGGTAACTACGAAACCAGTAACTTAATCCAACTAAATCCTTAATCGAAACAAGATTTGAGGTACTGATAGGTTCATTGCCCATGGACACCCAACCCCGGCAAACACTGGTGACGTCACAAGTGACTTGCCTGCCTATAAATTGCTAATTCACTCGTTTCCAAATGTCTGCCTCGCCCCCTCCCCTAAGAGGGCGAGCGCTCCGATAGAGCCGATAGGGCCCCAGGCTTTCTGCCCGGCCAAAGGCATTAGGCAGTGTATAGTTGGTAGGCTGGCCTTCTGCTAGAGTCCAACATAACCATCCGCCGTAGACCGGGCGCGGGTGGTATCCGGTGCGAGGTCGTCCAAGCACCAGGGGGTTGTCATAGCGACCACTGTGGTGGCGAGCCCCCTATGAGGATTCACTGCCTCCGCCGTGAGGAAAAAAAAATCGGGTGGGGATGTGCCGGGGCACACGGCCGTTAGTTTTGACGTGAAACGTCTATGTTAGGAAATCGCTTTCAATAAAAACAAGATTGACGGTGTTTTAAGAATTTTAATAAAAAACTCAATGTCACAACAGCGAGCTGACTATATAAGTGAAATATTCACACCACATTTTTGTTTCTAAGACTAATAGTTTTTTAATTATTAAGGTACGATGATATAGACCTTTTCGTTACGGTTTTAAACCACTTTTTAAACCTGGTACCCGTATGTTTCGGCGTGATTTTAAAGACGTTTCACGTCAAAAAGTTTCCAAATGTTTCTCCTCGTATTTCAATGTTGCCTCATAATAAATAATTCAGTTATCCGTATAACTATTCCAAATTCAAAAGAAATATCTAGATCTAATAAAACAGATTCGGATTTGTGTCACTAATTTGAATGAAATCGTATTGTAACGCACGTGATATGAAATTAATATCCCAATTAACTCCAAAGAGTAAAAAACGGGCATTTCACGTTCGATTTATGAAAAATTTAGATCGCGGTTGGTACTATTGCGTGTCTGCGGAAATGAAGAACATACAACTGATTAGGTTTAAATTGTTATCATTGGAATCATAGAAAAGATGAAGGTATAAACTTTTCATGATGCTGTTGTGAATGTTGTTTTTTTCTTATTATTTCATATGTCAGTTTTCTTGTACACGAGTGTATGTAATATGAAAACCAATGTATTAATTGCTGTTATATGTTTGTACATACATAATCAAGAAATCGAAACCTACCCACAATAGCATGGTTGAATAAATCTTATGGTGTCATTAAAACTTTGAATCATAAAATTTATCTTGCAATTTCTTGTAGGTATATTTTTATTTACAAAATCTCACTATTTGTATAGGAAGGTTCATGTACGAAACACTACGTAAAGTTCGATTTTTAATTCGAGTCAGTCAAATGACATTTCCAGTGTCATGTGTCACAAATCATATTATTTAATATGGTGTGTATTACATATTTACAATAAAAAAACGCTTTGATACCTAATAAAATAAAGCATGACTAAATGTCTAAATCTATTGATTGCCGAACATCACTATTGTAGTGGGTTGTAGTGGGTCACCCTTTTTTGTATCAGTGACAGTTGCACTTGTCATTTTACTGACTCGAATTAAAAATCGTAATTTAGCGTATCATTACGGGTGTCGATAGATCGCCGCGGAATTCTTAGTTCACATTTAGGGAATGCTCCTTTAGAGATAAGCCTATCTTAGAACATATATTTAATTATTATTTTGACGTGACAACGTCTATATAATTGGTACGGCGTGGAGTCATTCTCGAAAACACTGTAACGGCCGAATCTGACGCCACACGGAGCCACGCACATTACTCATAATAATTAATTTATGTATAAATTCAGAAGCAGAAAATTTAAACAAACTATTAAATAAAAATATAAATGTTATACATTACTTTATTTTATATAATTTCATTGCACCCAGAAAAAATTACCATGTAATAGACGTTGTCACGTTCAAATATCGG
Organism: Scirpophaga incertulas; assembly: GCA_036419045.1. Taxonomy (NCBI): domain Eukaryota; kingdom Metazoa; phylum Arthropoda; class Insecta; order Lepidoptera; family Crambidae; genus Scirpophaga; species Scirpophaga incertulas. The sequence goes on from CM071636.1 coordinate 22,230,012, forward strand.
CAGTAGACGGAGTTCTACAGACAACCCATTTTTTTAATGTTGCTTATTTTTCCAAGATTAAATAACGTGTTCAGTTGATTGACCGGTTTTAGTTTTTAGTTTCATCATTTTTCTGATACAGTCATTTTGGTAGATATTACGTTTCGTTTGTAAGTTCTGTCAGATTTCTTAATTCATGTTTTTCAATTTTATATTTATTTCGCAAAATATAGATATAAATAAAGTACAAAGGGGGAACTTAATGCAATAAGCCATATTCTACCAACCAATCGAGTGGCTACAAGAACTGTATTTGTCATAAACAAAGATCCAAACTATTACAAACTTACACAAATACATACACAGACAAGATTATGTATATAACAATATAATTATTATATACATAATCTTGAATATAAATAACATAACATAACATAACCCTTTATTGTATTCATAAAATACACATACAAAAAAAAAGAAAATAACAAATGTACAAAAGGCGGCCTTATTGCTAAACAGCAATCTCTTCCAGGCAACCTAGGACCAGGGAAATATTAAAAGGAGATTTAAATATAGTATGGGTACAGTAATTGGACAGGACAATAGGCTATAACTAGTTTAAGTTAAGGAATCTTTGACAGGAAGTGAACACGGACTTGATTCTTAAAGGACTCCAGCGTTCGCGCTCCCCTAATACCCTCAGGGAGAGAGTTCCACAACCGGACGGCATAAGCCGAAAAAGAATATGAAAAATAGTCGGTACTTCGGGGCGGTATATCCAGAGTCAGATTAAAATTAAAAGAATAACGCAAGGCACGATTAATAAATATTTAAACGATATAAACTTAAGAACTTAACCTTGAGAATAAGGTGTTTAAGTGAGTGATTTCAGATAGTGCTCACGAACCACCCTCTTAAATATGCATTTACTTGTAGACATGCAGTCTGGATGTGGTAGGGTAGATCAGCACATAAATTGATCGCAGTGACATTAAACGATGATGAAAAGAAGTGGTGAACTGAATTTTTAAACGTGAAGGTACCTGATGAATGGAGTTTTTTTTACTACTAATAACTATATTTATGAATAATATTGCTTTATGAGTTTTGAATAAGGATAAGGTTTCCGAAGATCATCAATGGAAGTCTCATAACATATTTCACTTAATAATCCTACGAAAAATTAAATTGTATTTAGCACAAAACAATTGCATTCACTCCGGCCAACTATTTGATACAAATGTGAAGCTGAAAGTTCACCAACAAAAATAAATAATTACAATCTCGAATTGAAACACTCGACCGTATGTTTGCGTTCCGTTATCGCGCTAACCTTCGCGCAATAAACGCAGCTATTACAAACTAAAGGTTCGAAAACAACTGAACAGTAAATAATTGTTACACAAAATTACATCACTTCTGTACTGGCCGAAAACGAGCAACCTTTAAGCGACAATGATTTAATACATACCTTATTTTCGAAATTCGAACACCTAATACATTATAAGCACTACACAAACAAAAACAAACGGACTACAAGGATGTGTTAAACGTCATTGTTTCCCAAGGAACTGTTGCCGTTCCAATTTCAAAAATCACACCACATTACATTTTTGCCGTTTCGCGACCCGCAAGCAAAGGGACATGGCTGTACTGATACCACTATCACAACATTATTTTGCGGAAAATTTGCGTTAGATCAACGCAACGCGACTACTTCACGCAACGACCGCTCTGACACTGCTCGCTCTGTAGCCAGTCCAGTTACAGCTTTCAGTAAATCTATAAAGAGAAAGTACACAATGCCTCCATCCCTTTTCTTTGCGGTTGGGGACGCAGCTGTCTCTGTCTACGTTATCCTGGCGATTGAGCCCTTATTCGCCTGAAACACGAGTCTTGATATTGCGGAAAAAGAAATTTTGCCGCGCTTTTTATGGAGTGCGCCTTCCTCTCCAGTAATCACTTAATGAACCGCCCGCAATCCGCCATCGCATTAAAGATTATTGTACAGGGAAAAGCTTCCTAATATAGTAATTTTAAGTGCAAACTTTGCTGGAATTGGGGACTGTTTTATAACTTAACTGAAGTACAGTCCTGAACACAATCGTGCAATATTTCTACACTTTTCGCAATTTTTGTACACAGTTTAACTGAAGGCTTACATTTGATGTAAGTGTTCTACGTATTTCTAATTTGTTACTTGACAATGTGTATGTTGTTAACTTGTGATGTAAGATGTTAAGTTGCTGTCATTAATTAATGTAATAATTAATGTTATTATTAAGTTGTTGTCATTAATTAATGTAATAAATAATAATTAATGGTCCTGTGGTCCTACCAGGACATTATACGTTACCTACTTGTGGCATAAGATATCACGTTACTGTCTCTAAATTTACCGTCTATCGTTTGGCGGATGTCCTAAGGGAATAATGTGTAAAGTTCGTATTAGTAATAGTAGATTGTTTGTCAAGGAAATAAACAATTATTTTTGAGTTCTTTTGAATTCAGCAGCAGCGAAGGATTTGAAGTGTTTTGATTTTGTGCGTGCTACGGAGTTAGCACGCAGTCGGATGGCCGAATGTTGTGATTTTCAATATATCTTTCTACAAAATCGTGTATGGTTAGGTAATTACGTACATAATAATTGTTTAATATTAGTTTAAAATGGTGTAATTTATTAATATTTAATAAGAAGTCTCACTGTCCTAAAATTGTTGTCAAACCAAACTTCCTTTTCGATTCCGTTGGTTATACCATTTATTTAAAATTGCAAAATATATGTAGGTATTTGATATGGCACTTACGTTAATAAATAAATAATTTTAAACTAAATATAATACGATTATCATAATCTTACATATTACTCATGAGAAGTTATAAAAAAAGTTGTGTTGACTGAGACTTGTAACCGTTTCAATCGTGAAATGAAAGGAGGTTGGTTGTACGTCGGAGGTGGTAGTGGAGCGAAGCAAGTGAGAAAAGAATTGTAAAAATCTTGAGTAGTCGGTTGTTGAGTGTGACAGAATGAAAAGGTAATAAAGTGAATACCAGACTAGTTCATCAGTTTTATTACAGAAGTACATCACTGGAGCTGAAAATCGTTTTCCTTCAAAGGTGGGCGCACTTTTTATCACTCTCTCTGAGAAAATAATGAAATACTTCTTCTGAATAAGATAATGACATTTCTTTGTAATTGCTTGAAGGTGTCATTTTTAATAACTCATAAAAATCAGAATTAACGCAAACGAAACAATTACGAAGACGCTCTTTCGATTGCATTTCGCGCGGTTTTCTTTTCCTTTTTTTATTTGCTTAGCACGAGGTCCTTTATCATACAGCCAGTTATTTGTTCATACAATGCCTGTTTGAACATTCAGTCGAACTTCTTGGTGAACAACTGATCATGAAGATTTATATACTAATATCCATTTTCCCAATCGAAGATCCCAATTCCCAATCATTCCCAATCACTTTTAAACCCTAGGGAGCTATTTTAGTCCCTGTTTATGACAATTAAACTAGCTTTTTCGAATAAATGTTGTAAAAAGTTCTTTTTAGCCTGGCTATGTTAATGTGAATTTTTCTCTTCCTAAATTATGCTAAACAATACTACTTAGCCTCAGTCTAGCTGTCATATTATGATGTATTTATTATTAATAAATGTATATTGTTCGTTTTTTATAATTGATATTTTTTTTTTAAGGAAAGCTATATCTATGTTAATAAATATTTATTCTTACTCTTTTCAATCGTCTTATTAAAATCTACAACTTCCTAAACGGTAGACTGGTCGAAAATGCCTTGTGGCGTTAAGCCCGCCGATTGCATTTTTGTGATACAATAAAAATTTATTAAATATATATGTATTCACAGATGGAATGAGACAAATAAGCCAGGTTTAAAAAAACTTTATTAATATGGACCTAAATAAAATAAACTAATACATATACTTTATTAACGACACATTTGTCGCAGCTACACTGTTGCGGTCGGCTTGCAGTGATCGGCTACTACACAACGCGTCGGGGGTTCGATTCCTGCTTGGGACAGATATTTTGTGACCTACAAACATTTTATATTATTCTAAGTATATTTTATGCGCCGTCCCCCGCTTTGGAGGGCGGGCGATTTAGTTCAAAGCCGATAAGGTACCAGGCCTTCTGCCCGACCAAAGTCTGAAGGTACTGTTTAGTTGGTAGGCTAACCTTCTGCTAGAGTCCAACATAACCACCCGCGGTAGACCGGGCACGGGTGGTGGATACCACCAGATGGTATAAGGTCGTCCGAGCACCAGGGGGACGACCTTATACCATCTGGTGGTATCCATATCCGACCTTATTAAGACGACTACAATAGTAGAACACCCCTTGTAAGGATTCACTATTATCCCCGTGGGAATAATGCTATATTAGTGAGAGCGTGGAGCGACATTTTTTTATATATATTTACAGATAAAATGAGACAATTAACCGTTTGAGTGCTAAGCAATTTTTATAAAAATCTATTGGTAAATGCTATGCATATTTTGATTACTCTAAAGGAAAAAATTATGGTGTCAAATAAAACACTCTCATTTAGACAAATATTAATCAATTTTAATAAATCTTTTTGGGTTATACAGAAAAAAGTGCGTCGCACTTTTCGATACAAATGGCCGCAGTGCAACATTGCTGCTTAGCACTCTAAACTAGGCTTAAAATATCTTCAGTAATAGGGACCTAAAAGAGCATCTATTACGATCGTTTCGAATTTGATAATCATTGCATCGTCGATACACGACGACGTATGCCACATATTGTTTATAAATCAGTAATGGATACTTGAACATTCAAATTTGACATATCAAAAGGCCAACAAGTTTTTTGTGTTCAAGGACGTCAGTTATATTTTAGCTTATTACTACGTGTAGTAGTAGCTTTACGTGGCGTAGAAAAGAGCTAACATTATAGTATAAACATTTTCACATAAATAATTTTTGGGTTGCATTTCAAAAATATAAGTCTTCTACGCCATGCTGCGCTGACGAAGTCGCGGGCATTAGCTAGTATCTTTATAAATTGTCGCCTGTGTTAATATTCTGGAGACCTATTTTTGAATTACGAATGCGACTTAGAAATCACCGATGTGACTAATAATCACCGATTTTCAATAATTCTTATTTTTGAATATCACTGATGTGACTACCTTAGGTGTGATTTCATTACGAGTGCCCTCACCCACTCGTAAGCAAGTCATACTTATGGAAATGTTATCTGTGTTTTGTTTGGAGAACATATTGTAGTCTCATATGTGCATATATATAAATATATGAATGTAGCATATATGTATATAATAACCGCAATGGTTAAGCCGGCAATAACCGGCAGCGACTACATTCTGCGTGGAACCGAACTCCTTACATTTATGTGTGTACTTTATCTATGTTGGCAGCTCTGCGATCGACTTTCAAAAATTGAATGTTTAGGAATCCGTGAACTCAAAGTCACCGCTGACTATTTAGTCAGCGGTGATTTCGAAATCGCATTCGTAATTCAAAAATAGGTCTCCTGATGTATGTATAAACTATATTATTGTAAAGTGTCCTTAAGTAGTTTTCATGTGAAAAAGTTTGAGTAGGACGGACACTACATTATATAATTTTTTGTCTTGTCAAAGTGCTGACTCAAGCTTGGACGTCTGGCTTTGTTGTATAATATGGGTGAGTGGATAATGTCACTGAATAAAACAAAAATTTATTTATTTAATCATTCCGTTACAATGTAGTAAAAACATTGTTACACTTAAACTTTCTTATAAATTCTATAGAAATAATTAATATCTCCTTCTGTCTGCATTTCCATGGAGACTCCGTCCTCTTCGCTTAATCTAAACTTGTCCTTATCTATTTTAGGAAAGAACGTATCACAGTCGAATTTCTTTTGGATTTCTGTTAAATAAATTTTATCGCAATCCGCATGTTCCATTGCGGCCTGAAAACAAAAGAAAAATTATTAATTGCTAATCTTTATTTCAAGGGTTTTAAATTAAAAAAATAATTCTCTTCATCACATCAAAGTCATCATCACTTCACACTAAATCCGCAAATGCGAGCCACGGCCGTGCTTTTTCAACAATCTTTCGCTTTTACGTTCACGAATTCACTAAAATGGAAATGCAAGTTACAGTTACTGCTGCTTTGTAATCATCGTCACAGATCATTACGTCCCCACCGAGAAGATCGAGTCTACCCTATCTATTGTTAGGGCGATTAGGCCTCAGTTGGCAAAGTGTAAATTGGTTCACTGCATACACCTTTGAATTTTCAGGCCATAGGCACGTCAGATAAACGAACGTATAACATTCGAAAAAATCATCAAACATATCAGATTAGTTGATAAGTGCCGAGACTTTGTGAACGAACTGTATATTGAGCTTGATAAAGCACAAGTTCTGCATCATAATCAACTAACTTCAGTTCGATTGATACTACGTCTGCTTGTCACTGCATCTCTCACACAGAGTGATATGGCGTACTTAACAGACCAATATAAATCATTTTTAAATCTCGAACGTCAAAAAGATGATTTCAATTTGATAACAACAAAACTAAACTGCTTACACTACACGTATGTAAGTGAGTGTAGACGTGAGATCTGCAAAGTTATTCATTTATCTGTCTGTATGCCTACTACCAACATAATTACATTAGGACATTTTGAAATTGGAAATACTAGACTGGGTGTTGATCTTTTTTCAATTGCCAACACAGTAATATCATCCCAGACGAAAAAATTAATAGAACTGACGACGAACGGGGAAATAAAAACGAATTTCAAAAATGGAACAAATTATTTTGCGTATAGAAGCAAGATACCAAGTACTTAACACTCAATACTTTATTGTTTCCAAAATTTTAAAAGATGGTCAGATAATTTTGGATCCTGTTGGGCGCAACAATATGGTAGGTATGTTGCTACAAATACAACATAACTAAAATAAAATAAAAAAATAGTCAATAAAATAACACACACACACACACATATATTAATTGTGCTTACTATTAGGTACAGAATAACAAAAATATTTTATTTATCATTTCATATAAATTATATAATACAAAAATAATAATAAATGATACAGATTTTATAAAATTAATTTGATTAAATAGATTTCAATAAATATATTTTATGTCATGGAGAAGGAAGGGAGACCCATATTAAAATTTATCATCAAAAAACTCGTTTAAAAAAATTATAGTACGCCTTAGCTAATAGCATGCTTTTTAATAATGCGATGAATTTCTTATCACTTGTCTCGTTTATCAGATTGTTTGGCAATTTGTTGAATATTTTTTATGGCCATCACATACGGGCTAGTGCTATGTAATACTAGGTTAGACTGTGGTAACACTATTTTGTTTGCATGTCTTGAGGGATAGCGGCCTAATATATCACTTTTTTTTTTAATAATTGGGATATAAGTACCAAAATTCCCTATATTTTAGACGCTCGTTCAATGATTTTTGGTAGCATTCCAATCGTCATGTTTGTGTGAACATGGATTTTGCAGCGACGCTGATTACTAAAAAGAGAATTCGTTTGCATATTACCGAACGCGGGCCTTGTGCCTATATAAATTTGATAATATAGGTTAATTTAGATCGGTACAAGCGAGATGGCACTATACATACAAGCGGTCATGGTGAGGGAAATCATCTTTCTCACTAGATTAGTTTTCAACGATAGTGCTGACTATTTCTTTTCATAATAAAATATACTTTAACAGTCGACTTTAATTTTAAGAATGTTATCAAATAAGAGCGAAAATAGAATAAGTTAATTGTTCAGCATAAAGTAGAGAAATTTGCAATCACCTTTGTTTGGTTATCTAGAAGCAATTTAAGTGTTTTATAATTGAACGATTGTTTAGATTTTAATCATATATGTATACTAGCGACCCGCCCCGGCTTCGCACGGGTGCAATGTTTATATAAATAAAAGTTATTAAATGGTTATAGTAGGTTATCCCTAAGAGATAGACATATACCATCGTGGTCTTTTTTGTTGAACTTTTTAAGGTGGACGATACTGTAGTACATTATTTTGGTCTATCTCGTAGGGTTCAGCCAGCGTTTTTGCAATATAAGCGCAAAAATACGTGCTTATTTACGACATCACATTAGAAACCTCTAAATTTATCAGTGTTTCTCTACTATATTATGCATGTATTATACATATAAACCTTTCTTAAGAATCACTCTATCTATTAAAAAAAACCGCATCAACATCCGTTGCGTAAATTGTAGTGATAAATTTCTATACTTTTTCCACATTCTCGATTCATGTAATTTCCTGTATTTTTATGTTTTTAAAACTCATCGCTGAACTAAAATATTAGACTTATGATACACAGTAAGATGCGAGTTCCATGTTCAGTCACTACTGGACCTTGAACGACCTTCAGCGACCCGTAAGCGGACCCTCGAAATGGAAATGATCCGCTCTGCGTCGCCCCGAGCCATAACTCGATATCTGCTACGATAAAAATACCCCACGAAACTCGGGGTGAACTTTAGTGATGTTTGAATGTTCGCATGAAATGGAAGGAAAACTTTTACCCTTTTGAGAATTTAGTTTTATTTGACATTAAATATACCTCTGAGCTGAATTTTATATATTATAAATACATACTCGAGCCTCTTTCTCATGGGGGTAGGTAAACTTTAGGTAAACTTCCCTAGAATACTTTCAAGCACGCATAAATTTGATAGAAATTATAGCAACCATGACTAAGGTACAAATGCTAGCATTCAACACGCAAACATCTGCTCCCACCAGAACTCGAACCCGAGACCTCACAGATGGCGACACTTTGAAACCGGTACCGAAACTCGACTTCGGAGGTCATCAAATAGGTATATAGTATATATATTGTTGATTTATTTTCTATCGTACGAGGGCTGCTACTTAAGTATTTTCCATGGTAAAATTCGTTCTTTTTTTGAAATACTGGCCGCTATTTTTTTTTTCTTATGTACGCTAGTGTTTTGTTTCTGACGGGTTTAAAATGTCATATCGCTGAAATGATGGAACTCACAAGTGAAAATATTCGTGCTATGATTTAACTTCAACTTTTGGTGTTGAAGCTCCATCAAAAACCACTGTGTATGACTGGTTTAGTGAGTTCAATCGTGGACGGAGTAAGCTCACGGACGAAGTTAAGGAAAGTCGCCCGAAATCAGTCGTTGTGCCACAAAACATTGAAGCTGTACGAAAACTAATTATGCAAGACCGTCATGTTACGTATCGCGAGATAGAGGCTACTCTGGGCATATGTATGACAAGCATTAATAAAATATTGACCGACCCGTAAGCCGAGGCGCGGTATACCAAAGTGGCTCCGGCCTATATTGATGGGAACCTAACCTACTTGGGATAGAGTCCTGTGTTAATTGATTGTCTACGTATCCTCTGCCGATTTTGATTGAAATGGTTCGCTGAAGGCGGTATTGTACTGATGACGTTGTTTTTTTATTATACACTAGCTGACCCGGTGAACTTCGTACCGCCTAATTATAATTATGTTCTGATCGAATCAGATTTGTCCGAGTCGCCTAGTACTTCCACCATATCATCATGTCCTGGCGAGCCAAGTGGTTCCCAAGTAGATGGAGCCAAGTTGATGGAAATAAAGAGTTACTAATACATTTCGCTTTTTATTATTTTTAAAGGCTTATAACCTGGTCTATATGGACAAAACAATGGAACGTTCGGATACACGGGTTCTTTTTACATGAGATGACAAAACAATATAATAAAAATATTTTTGAGAGTTAGTAACACTGTAACTGGCACCCATCAAATATGTCAACACATTAATTATTTTTATATTTTGAAATTTAAATACACGATGTTTAAGCAAAGTTGATATTATGTTGTCGATTCAAAAGTCTTGTTTTAATGCGTTCTACAATTCGAGTGGAACTGAGAGTACAATACCGTCAAATGTTTGACAGAAAGTAAGTGATCAACTTTTATATGGGAAAATGAAATTGTCGTCTTACTCTATCTTACTCGCAATTTTTCCTTATTTGCTCACCGTTTAGACCTATCCTGGACTACGACAAACATTTTAAAACCAAAATCAGCTCAATCGGCCCAGCCGTTCTCGAGTTTTAGCGAGACTAACGAACAGCAATTCATTTTTATATATATAGATTTATATTTAACGACCGGCTCTTCCAGTCTGTTCCGAATTTACATACCTCGGATTACTGATTCAGGAAGATGGGGAAGTTGACCGAGACATCAGGGGAAGGATTAGCACAGGATGGATGAAATGACGACAGATAATGGGAACTACCTGTGACACACGTATTTCGTTAGAACTGAAGGGCAAACTTCATGAATCACTAATTAGACCTGTCGTCATGTATGGATCGGAATGTTGGGCCATTAAGCGGACGGGTGAACCAAGATTGCATGTTGCTAAAATGCGAATGTTAATATGGCTATGTTGCGTGACAAGAAAGGATAGAGTAAAGTTTGAATATATCAGAGGAAGTCTGAAAGGGGTGCTCCAAGGAACTGTTTGACTTGGTACCAGCAGCACCATTCTATCACCGTACCACTCGACGCCGCAATTGACTTCACCCTTTCTACCTGGATCCGTTCCCGTCTAGTACGGTTCCAGCGATCATTTCTTCCACGGACATGTAAGCTGTGGAATGATCTTCCTGTTGCGGTGTTTCCACTGCGCTATGACATGTCCCTCTTCAAACGAGGCTTAAAGAGAGTAATCTCATCACGGTAGGCAGCTTAGCTGTGTCCACCCCTGGAATTCTTAAGTCCATGAGCAGCGGTTAACGCTTCACATTAGGTGTATCGCTGCTCGTCTGCCACGTACGGCAATAAAAAAAAAGTTGCCCCCTTTTTTTTTTTTTGTTCCCCTGAGGAAAATGCATTAAATTGCATACCCCGGCTGTGGCGAGCCGGGGTTATGTGGGGCTCTCCTCCCCAGAAGGGGGAGGCCTACCCACTAAAAACCTCAGGGATGGCCTTCCTCAGGCATGTAGGGAGCCCCCGGGAACACAAAGGCCACTTCCGGGAACCCCCAGCCTCCGCTCCCCTCTCTAGAGGGGAGCCCTCCTCGGGGGAAGCTACCACCTCCCCCGGTCTCCTCCACCGACGACGCCCCCCGGCCACGGAAGGGGCGTGGTCCATCCCGGGTCGCCGTAGCGGTCGCGACTTCCTCGCGACCGCCGGCGACCCGCGGCGGCGCCGCAGCTGTGCTACCGAGCCCGGCGCCGCCTCCTTCGAGCGGGATCGGCCATCTCCCGACCCCGCTCGGCGGCCTCCTTCTGGAGCATTACTGCTTCACAGAAGGAGGCCACAGCCCTCCAACCTCCCTCGTCCGCCAGCATTGCCGCAATCAATGCCGGCGGAGACAGATCTCGCCCGATCTCTGCGACCAAGACTCGGCGCTCGGAGGCCCACGCGGGGCACTCCACCAGCGTGTGCTGGGCCGAGTCGAGGTCGGATGCGCAGTGGTGACAATGTGTCGATCCCTCCCGTCCTATTCGACACAGATACTCACCGAAGCAGCCGTGCCCGGTGAGTATCTGAGTTAATCGGTAGGTGACCTCCTCCTTCCCGTTGAGCCAAGCTTCGAGGTTGCCCCTACCTTTAAAAAATCGACAAAAAGGAGACTATCCTGGTATGGTCAAATATTAAGACGAGAGAACGATCATGTTACGAGGAGAGTTTAAGGACATGAAAGTAGATGGACGGGTGGGGAGAAGAAGAACGAAGGTACTTGACAAAGAATATTGTTAGTTATAAATTGATCTATCTGTGAAAATGAAATCTAGAAAGACTGAGCTAGAAAGTTACGTCGTAAAATTATTACTAGTTACCTACACTACTAAATTTTAATTGTTTTCTTGTTGTATATTTGTCTTAACATTGGTTAGGAAATAAAGTCGATTTTATATATTTGTGATTTATTTTTTATCTACCTACATATAAGTGCAGTGATACTTGATTAACTCAATAATTTTGTACTAAAAGCGAAAATCATCTTGATTTAATCAATCCGGCCGGTTCCGGCCGGACTGAAAATGACGCCGGATTGCAATCACTACGAGTGACAGAGGAGAGTGTACGAGGAAGATATGTTACATCGACCCCATATAAAAATAAGAACAGAGCTTGAGAAAGAAGATTTAAGAGTTTGCCAGAACAGAGTTTTATATACTGGACCAAATCACTCCCGTACATAATCGCAACCAGAGCGACCTTGTGTCATCACGACTACCATCTGATCTTCAAAAATTTAATTTCTATAAACGTTCAATACGAACCAATTAATATTACAAACAAGAGGTCTGAGGCGTTTAAATTCTGCCAGTTGGTGTGATTTCGAGGGAATTAAGTCCTTGTTCAGTCTTTGTTCTATGTTCAGCTAATACAACGCTATCTCTTTCCATCCTGTACTTACTATATGATCTGTTTCATTGCGTTATAATCTCGTAAATTATTGATATAATGATTATTAATATGCAGTTTTTTAACATTACATAGTGTAGATATGCGTTATCTATTCTAAAATGTAATCGTGAGAATTTTGTCCTCTTTCTTTCCCCAACATGTTGATACATTTCAGACTATGATCTTATACGAACCTCTACATGTTAGGATATCTTTAATCAGGATTCAGGTTAGGACTTATTAGCGATTCAGCGGCATTTCTTTTAATAGTGATTGAGTTCAAAGTTAAGTCATTAATTTGCACTGTATCGATAACCAGATTTCAAGGAGTCACCATCTCTCGAGGCCCCAGGTTCGAGTCCCGGTGGGGGCAAATGTATGTCTAGTCACATACCATCAGGTAAGTGAATACAGGACAATTTTAATTATCAAAATAATACCATAAAATTATCAGTTCCAATTACCTTATACACTGCAGAGCCTCCTATAACCCATGTATTTTCGATGTCTTGTCTACTATTTACGTAATCTATGGCTTCTTGTAAACCCCCCACCACTATGACCCCTTCAGGCACCTAAAAGAAAAAAAAACAGATTTGTAAGTTTTTATTAAACATGTATATGAGAGAACAAACACTTCATTAGTTGTACTGGTAAAAAAAAGTTATTCAACTTAGGTTTTCTAGACACTTTTCAATTTAAGAAAATAGAAAAATATACTAATTCTTTTATGTGCATATGTAAAGAAGACTCAAGAATAACAGGCAAGAAACTCAACATCATCAGGTTTTGGTTAGAAAGTCTTAACTTGAATTTTACAAGAGGGCGGATGATTTTTTACTCAGTTTATTTAGTGCTAGAACTTCTGCTGCATCCCCTTGTCGTCTTAGATTTAAGATTACATTTACACAGAACCTGATAGCTGAGCAAGAAAACTTTTCATGTCATGTCCTACCCAACACTAATGTACATGAAAAGCAGGGTTAGATGCATCTGCTAAAAAAACATAATTGGACATAATAATCAAAATCATTTAGAATAAAGAAAAGAAATATAATACATCTATAAGAAATTGATAAATTTCTGCTTTTAAAATGTTCTTTGTTACCTTTGGTTTAACATTCTCCACATGATGTGTTATCACAATATTAACACGACCACATAATGGCCTGTACTTCAACGGAATACAATCCCAAGTGACACGACCCATTAACACTGCATTCACTTTTGATGGATCTTTAACAGCTTTTGTCATTGTTGTGAAATATGCCATCTCTTTTCTGCAACAATAATATTGTATTTATAATGTTTTACGACAGTAATTAATTCTTGCATATAATAATACAATAATTACAGGAGATAGAACTATTATACCAGTCTATTAATCGACTTTTCTCCAAATAATCTAAGCCAACATTGTTTAAACTTCAAGATCAATCAACCTATCATAAATTTTGTCACAAATTGATGTAACCAATAATTTTTTCAACTAGCTCTCCATTTCAATTTGCAAGTTACAAATATAATATTAAATTCTCTTATCGTGTTCGGTGAAACGTTACCAACGCTGATTGAATGAATACTAACTTAAGTCTCCAAGGTAATGTTCCATTGATTCCTATGCCCATATTGTCGCACGCTGCAGCTATTAATTTCAATTTACACTTTGCCATGTCGATGTCGGAATCAAACTTAAGATTTTAATGATGTTTTATATATTTAACATAAACCACACTGATGTACGTCGATCATATCAGTTGTTCTAACCACTGATAATAAATACTATTATTATTAAGTTTGTCTCGCGATAAAATTAAATATAACTGTGACACAAAAAAAGAGTAATATTTTAATGGAACATTTTACATTACTTATTTAAATCATCAACGAAATAAAGAAAAGATACACTGTGTCAAATAAAAAATAAACAAACTTTATGTTAGAAGTAAATAAAATCAAACTAAATCGTGGACAAAACTTAGAAAGAATAAAATAAAGTACAAATTACAAACAAAATAGCGGCAATTTGATTGTCACTGTCATTGTCGCATTTTTTTTTAACAAAAGTAAACTAATCTACTCCACACAGCATTTTTTTTTAATATTGAATTTTACCTTGAATGTTGATTATATTATGATCTACGTAACTTTTCTATGCCGGTGCATTGCAACATGACTCCTGTTATAGAGTCTGGCTAACAAAAGTTGAACCCAGTGTTTTTTGTAGCGGCAACACTGTTATAAAAGTCAACAATGTCATCATGGCGTCGGCTAGTAAAAAGGTAACAAGATTTGTCACTGAAATGGAAAATTTAATAAAAAAATAAACGAACTATTTTTTATGCTTTGTTTTTAAACTTCCTAACCCATTACTTTCCAGAATTTGTTCCTTTTTAGCGACATTATCGAATGGTGTAATAATACAGAATGTGTTTTTTTTAAATCTACGGATTCGATTCCTGGCTAGGAGTATTGATTTAAAAAAATCGAAGAAGCAGTTCTAGTTTTCATTAAAATCGGGCCCGAGCCTCCTTTGAGTACTTTTCGCTATTCCTCATAATTTCGGACTTGGCCACCTGGCAATCTGATTTCACGCCATTATCAAGTAACCAAATAGCTTGATTTTTCGCAAAAGGCTGGTAACTTGAAGTCAGCGACGAATCTGTTTTGATTTGTTTCTTCTTGCTTTATCTTATAATCAAAGCAGGAATCATTGAAATTAAAAAAAAATAATGTTTTCGGAGTTACCGTTCCTATATTTTTTAAATTTGCCGCGTTTTGATAGGTTCAGCTTTCGTTGGCCAGACTCTATTTCAAAAACATTTTTAATCTATTTTTTTCTTTCAAGGCTACTAAAATTATTATTTTATGTTTATGACTTATAAATTAAACCAAATATTTTATTGAAACTGAAAATTCAAAAGCAATTAATAATTACAAATAAAAAATAATAATATACTTAATAAATGAATATACTAGATTTTATCAGGAGAGGAAAAGCTAATGAATCACATCATGGATAACACTGCAACCAAGTATTGTGTATAATTATCGGACCATCAGATTCTCGGATTAGCGGACTCCAGACCGATCGAGGGAGTTCGACCTGTATCCTACGGACTAAATTCAACCTAAAGGCCTGTAGTGAGAGCGACCACTCCTCAAGAGAGGGCGCGGTGCTTTCTTTTGTTATCCTCAGGAGAGGAAGGCTGAGAATCCTCACAAGGAGCAAGAAACGTACCCAGGATACCCCCGCAACGGCAAGTGTCAGGGAGGTTATGTTGAACTCCACACGACCGGAGCGGCCGATCGCGTGTGACATTTTTTTTATTTTTTTTTCCCTGAGGAAAATGCATTAAATTGTATGCAATTTAATGCATACGCCACAGCCGGGGTATGCCCCGGCTGTGGCGAGCCGGCGGCTATGTGGGGCTCTCCTCCCCAGAAGGGGGAGGCCTACCCACTAAAAACCTCAGGGATGGCCTTCCTTAGGCATGTAGGGAGCCCCCGGGAACACCAAGCCACCTCCGGGAACCCCCAGCCTCCGCTCCCCCGCCTAGAGGGGAGCCCTCCTCGGGAGAGGCTACCACCTCCTCCGGTCTCCTCCACCGACGACGCCCCCCGGCCACAGAAGGGGCGTGGTCCATCCCGGGTCGCCGTAGCAGTTGCGACTTCCTCGCGCTCGCCGGCGGCGCCGCAGCTGTGCTACCGAGCCCGGCGCCGCCTTCTTCGAGCGGGATCGGCCATCTCCCGACCCCGCTCGGCGGCCTCCTTCTGGAGCATCACTGCTTCACAGAAGGAGGCCACAGCCCTCCAGCCGATCGCGTGACCTACCATCTAACTAAACTCGGCCAGAGTCTTGGCCATAAGGACCCTGCGGCTTGAATGGAGGGGTGATTTCTAGAATGTCATTAACATCAGCTCTTTTGTACTTATTAATGATACAGTATCCATTTTCTTGGATTAAACAAATTCAAGGATATACTGAAAATAATATTTTTTTCTTTGCAGAAAGAGTATATTAATATTTAAACTTATCTGTTGCTAGCAGCCCGCCCCGGCTTCGTACGGGCATTAAACAAACATTTCCAAAGTTCTAATTTTTACACACACACATCACTCTCTCATATTTTTTTTTTGCGTGGGGTCATTAAAAAGAGTAAGTTGAACAAAGCCTATGTCGTTTATTATTGTTATGGTGCCGTTACACCGAACTCGAATAATTCAAACAGTTTATATAATGGTGTTGAAGCAGACTTATATATATGAATCAATTATTTTGATAAGGATTAATTCCAATGTTTAAATACAAGTTTTTGTAGCGGTGGGTGGCATTTAGATATATTTTTTAAAATGAAAAACACTTATTGTGACATAAATATACTCGATATGTTTTGTAGATAATTATATGTTCTGCAAAGACGTAGTACATTATTTTGTCCTGTAATATTTTTTTTTACAGCCTGAGTTAATTATTGGTGTTTTAGTATGGATCCCTATTTGAAAATAATAATATAGCCTATATTCGGAGCCGGAGATAGACACTTTTTCCTTTGTGTTCTTGGTTATCGGTAGAATATATGTCGATGGCAGATACAGAAGAAATTGTTTAAATTGATCTAAAAAATTACACTCAACATTTCTTGTACGATATTAGTGTCCTGTTACATATCATGTTATACTATAATACATGAGCAATCAGCTGTACCTAAACCATACTTAGTTATAGTAACAAAGGTGCAGTCACTTTCGTCTCTATAGATACCTATCGATTTTGCATATTTTCTATTGATGTAACGGGCATAATATTTTTTGGGAAACAACTTGTATATTGTGTATCTATTTCGGATCAAGTAGATAATGTACTATTTGCGAAATGGTAATTTTTTAATATTGAACCAAATTAATTCTACTGATCGGATCTATAGGGCAGTATGTAATGCAAAATCCTCCACCTTACTAAATCAATTTATTTTATAGGGGCATGAAATAAAACCACCATTGTGATTTAGATAATGTTTAATCATGTCTCAATCATTTAATAATGTTACTTAATAATAACAATATAGCTACATTCAACGCTAACCCATTTATTTTTCAATATTTTTGTTTATAATACTTCAAAATAAAATACTAATACCACAAGCAAAGGGATTAGAAACTTTACTTTGTCATGATGTTACAAAAACATGTTTATTAATCAAAATTAAATTATAATAACATAAAACATGAGATTGTAATACTTTCAGTGTTCAGGGTAGCGTTGACAAATCAAAATCTACTAATATGACACGAACGTTAAAAGTACACGTGATTTTAATATTCGTTGCCGCCACTATTTCTTATTGATGTGAGTTTCAATAAATCGTATTTTGCTTCAAATCGAGTTTGAGATTAGAATTCAAAATTAAAATCATATGTGCGTTATACGAAACGCGTCATCAAACTTATAAGAATAAAGTTCAATACTAAAACAAAGAAAAATCTTACATGCTATCTATATTTCAATAATGACAGTTCAAGCAATTCTGAAACTACAAAGGAAAAATATCATGTTTGACAAAGAGCCAAATATCCTTGTAAATTACATAAACATTAATTTTATCAAACAGTAATTGCCATTTTACAATTTCGTGTAAAGTGATTAATTAATAAGAATGAAATTAGTGGAGTGGAGCTGGAAATATTTTTACAAACTTTTTTTTTTTTTCATTTTTATCTTTTTAATTTTTTTTGTATTTTTCGATGTTTTTTTTTGTTTACTGCTCTAACCCGGAGCGGGTGAATGATACACGACATACATTTTATACGGTTTACAATTATCATTAATAATAATAATTAAAGAATATAATTTTAGTCACTACAAAAACGAAAGAAACCCCCGATAAATGCCACGACTGCCACTTGACAAAAATAAAATGGTTATTATATATTGTGACCAAATTGTCTGTGATAAATAGTAAATTTAAGAATATAAAGAAGTAAACCATCAATAATCCAATACTGGTTCCAAATATTTCAAATGGTGCGAATAGTTCAAGCGATATTAGATGAAAAATAACAGTGGACAGCACTTCGCTGGGAAAAGAACTTACATTAAAAATAACGCTATCACAAGCATTCCTAATGGTATAATTAGAATAATAATAATCTAAAAACTACATAAACTACGTGAGTGCCTTGCTATGAGCCCATACTGTGGTGATATAAGCTAATAAATACTATTCGATAATCATACATCCCGAACCTACTTAGGGGATGAGTGGTCAAAATAATTATATTCGTAATAAATCCCATACTTTTGTTATAAACGAATTCTTTAGTAATAACGAAGCATCAGTAATACAAATTACTCATTGAAGACAATAAAAATACTGAGATTACACTTTGAACTAAAACTTACCTTCGGAGTTTTCAATTTCATTGCTGTTGAAACATACGTATGAGTTTGGAATTGTTATGAATATATTTAAAATTGTTATGCACATATTCAACGATGTTATAGATATATTAAAAATGTTACCTTCAAAGAGTTTACACTTTAGTTGCTGTTAAAACACACGTAAGAATTTGGAATTGTTATGTGAATATATTCAAAGATGTAATACTAAATTATGCACATTTCAGTGGATTTTTACTGAATTGTATTTACACAAAAACATCAAATTATAAAGCTTAAAGTATATTTGCATAGCATTAAAAACGCAAAATTCGATATAATACTGCGATAAACGCGACAATACTCCGTCACATAATACTGAACATTCGAATGCTATGCAAAAATACAATACAATAGTGTACCATAACGTAGTGATTATCTTTCATGTAAGATCAAAATAGTTGTAAGTATTAATTAAGTAGTACGGTTAAATTGCATGTGGTTTAAATTAACTTTAACTTTAAAATATGCGACACTGTAAATTGAATATATTGTATTATTTTATGTATGTATTAGTGTTAACAGATACTGGTGTACCTTAAGCAAATAAATAAATAAATATTAAATGATTATAACAATTCCATAAAACTTTCCAAAGGCTATAACAGTTCATCGTTTAAAAAATTATAACAGCTCATCCACTAAGGGTTGGGGAAGTCTACTGCATATTGTAGTACAAGAAGATGTAGTCAGGGTTCTTGATCTCCTGCATGAGCGGGGAGTGGGGAGGCAGCACTTGGAAGCCCATGAACATAAACGTGCGTAGGAGGGTGGCGCGGTCCGGACGCGTTTTTAGCACACAGATGATGCATCTGCAAAAGGACATATTAATTAAATTCATTTGCCCAACTATTTTTTATTAAATTAGTATTTTGGGCCAAAGAATCCCCACACCGATCGGTCGAGCACTTTCCTGCAATCCAAATTAATTCTACTGAATTAATTTGGATTGCAGTTAATTCAGGAATTGATTGCGATTATAATGACTACAATGTAAAATACATTGTAGTCATTATAGTTTTAAGAATTTATTCTCAAATAATTTAAGATTACTTGTGGTTTAATTGTAAATAATGTATGTATTTTTTTTTATTTTTATCTATGTTTTGTTTTGCTTTGTTTATCCTTTGATACTCGGAAATCCAATCCAATCATGAGTTTTGTTATTCCAAGATGAAGGATGTTCTTCACTGCACGTTAACGTATGATGTAGATTGTTTTTCTTCTTTAATTGGCTGTAGCCTGTTTTGTACGTATAATAAAATAAAGTAATTAATCGTCAGCCCACCTCATGGAAGGTTGACCAACGTTCCAGTTTCAGATATGTGTAATTACATTCATTTGCCCAATTATTATTTTTAAATTAGAATTTTGGGCCAAAGATTCCCCACACCGATTGATCGAGCGCTTTCCTGCAATCGTCAGCCCACCTCATAAGGTTGACCAACGTTCCAGTTTCGGATATGTGTAATTAAAATCATTTGCCCAATTATTTATTTTTGAATTAGTATTTTGGGCCAAAGAATCCCCAGACCGATCGGTCGAGCTTTTTCCTGCAATCGTCAGCCCACCTCTAGGAACGTTGACCAGTTTCAGATATGTGTAATTAAATTCATTTGCCCAATTATTTAGTTTTAAATTAGTATTTCGGGCCGAAGAATCCCCAGACCGATCGGTCGAGCGCTTTCCTGCAATCGTCAGCCCACCTCATGGAACGTTGACCAACGTACCAGTTTCAGATATGTGTAATTAAATTCATTTGCCCAATTATTTATTTTTAAATTAGTATTTTGGGCCAAAGAATCCCCAGACCGATCGGTCAAGCGCTTTCCTGCAATCGTCAGCCCACCTCATGGAACGTTGACCAATGTTCCAGTTTCGGATATGTGTAATTAAATTCATTTGTCCAATTATAATTTTAAATTAGTATTTTGGGCCAAAGAATCTCCACACCGGGTCGGGTCCTCTGGTCGGGTTTGCCATATCTTCTGTGCGTCGGGGTCCTTGTAGTCCGAGTCACCAATTTGCCAGTGTTTTCTTCGTGTCGCGTTTGTCGGGGTCACCAATTTGCCAGTGATTTCTTCGTGTCGCGTTTGTCGGGGTCACCAATTTCTCATTGTTTTCTTCGTGTCGCGTTTGTCGGGGTCACCAATTTCCCAGTATTTAGGCAATGACATAATGAGACTCAGGTTATAGTCCGATATCGTCTATTATGGTCTCCATTATAATAACTAATTTATTTAACCAAAAATTAGGCTTATATACTAATATAGTACGTGTGTATTTCTAGCTTACTCAGCACCGTTGAGATGATTATCTCAAGGAATGTTTAACCTCAATACGTGCACGTTCTCATGACCGGCACATAGGACATTAGCTGAGCATACTGGGTAAGTCGTCTCTAACTCACTTGCCACAAGCCAAGCGTTCCTCGGCAAAGTCGAGGAGCAGCATGAAGCTCTCCTTGCTGCCGGACTGCAGCACGCTGGGCACGCGCAGGTACATGGTGCCGCCTTGGACAACCTGCAACATGGAAACATACATACATACTTTGAATACAATCACTTTTTTTTTCCTCCGGTCCGGTCCGGAGGCACTCCGTTTAGCGGTGAACAAACACGCTTGGGTTTTAGAGGCATTGAACTCAACCAAATTGGCATCGCCCCAATCAAACACTGCCTGGAGGGTTGAGTCCACGTTGCCTATCAGTCTCTCTCTTAGAGAATTAATCTCTAATGAGCTGGCCCGTGCACTGGACATATACCTTTCTGACACTGTGCTGTCGTCGGCATACCCAAAGGTTCCGGGATTTGCTAACAGGTCGTTTATATGCAGCAAGAAAAGTGTGGCAGAAAGTACAGACCCTTGAGGGACTCCGGCATTGATCTCCAGTAGTTCGGATGAGCAACCGTCGACTACTACTTTAATAGATCTACCTCTCAAGAAGTCTGATATCCATGTACATAAGCCAGCAGGAATCCCGTACGAGGGAAGCTTGTTTAAAAGTCCTTCATGCCAGACCCTGTCAAAATCCTTGGAGCTATCTAGGGACACGGCAAGAGCTTCGCCGTGTTTCTCTATGGCCTCCCCCCAGAGGTGAGTGGCATATACCAGGAGATCGCCTGTGGACCTTCCTCGACGGAACACAAACTGGTGATCGGTGAGGAGTTCATTGGCTTCAAGATATGTAAGGAGGTGGTTATTCAATACTCGTTCCATAGTCTTGCAGAGTATGGAGGTGATTGCAATCGATCCCTTGAATAATTCCTTAAAATTTAAGACACCGCAAAATGGACTACAATGTGAGACAGAATACAAAAATAACATTGCATATGGTAGATATAACGGAAATAAAAATATTTGTTGTAGGCAAAGCTTATCGCTTAAGACATTTATTTGGCCGATGTCAGTGCAGTGGGATATGAAAAATTAAATACAAAATCCTATCTTTTATTATGATGGTCTATTTTAGAAATTACAACCGTGAACTAAAGTGACGCCTAGATTGGGCAATGAAAATCGTAGAAATTCGGTTGTCTTAACAATAATAACGAAACTTACAGCTTCCCAACGGACCATGGTGTTCTCGGTCAGGAATATCTTGAAGTCGATCTTCACTGGCTGACGGTCCTTGCGCTCCAAGATCTTACGGATCACCTGTGTTTGTTTCAAAATATAAAAATGTACATAAATTGAAATTAATTCAATAATTACTAAATTTGTTTGACAGAAACCTAAATATATGTAATATTTAGATTTATGTTAATATAAATAAAGAATTATTGATATTGATAAACTACGTCGAGTCTTTACGTCGTCGATCCCACAGTGCCTAAAGACGAAAGTCTTCAATCAGTGCGTCCTACCCGTAATGACTTACGGAGCCGAAACGTGGACACTGACGGCACGACTAGTCCACAAGTTCAGAGTCGCTCAGCGGGCTATGGAAAGGGCTATGCTCGGCGTTTCTCTGAGGGATCGCATCAGAAATGAGGTGATACGTCAGAGAACCAAAGTCATCGACATAGTCCACAGGATTAGCAAATGAAGTGGCAGTGGGCTGGCCATGTTAGCCGTAGAACCGATGGCCGTTGGGGCAAACGTGTTCTAGAGTGGATACCGCGAAACGGCAAACGTAGTGTAGGACGTCCTCAGGCAAGGTGGAGTGATAATTTGCGCAGGACGGCTGGCAGGAGCTGGATGCGAGAAGCCGAAAATAGATCTCAGTGGCGTACACTCGAAGAGGCCTATGTCCAGCAGTGGACGAAGAGGGGCTGATGATGATGATGATGATGATGATGATATTGATAAATCCACAAATTGCATAAGTTTTTAACCAGAGTAAGGTCTTAGAATGTAGTGTGAAGTTTCAATGCATAGTCTGTCAGTACAATGTTAGATCCAAATTTACAGTGTGTGGTGTCTGTGTAGTCTGTCAGTACAATGTTAGGTGCCCATTGACAGTGTGTGGTGTCTGTGTAGTTTGTCAGTACAATGTTAGGTGCCAATTGACAGTGTCTGGTGTCTGTGTAGTCTGTCAGTACAATGTTAGGTACCAATCGACAGTGTGTGGTGTCTGCGTAATTTGTCAGTACAATGTTATGTACCAATTGACAGTGTATGGTGTCTGTGTAGTCTGTCAGTACAATGTTAGGTGCCAATTGACAGTGTGTGGTGTCTGTGTAGTCTGTCAGTACAATGTTAGGTGCCAATTGACAGTGTGTGGTGTCTGTGTAGTCTGTCAGTACAATGTTAGGTGCCAATTGACAGTGTGTGGTGTCTGTGTAGTCTGTCAGTACAATGTTAGGTGCCCATTGACAGTGTGTGGTGTCTGTGTAGTCTGTCAGTACAATGTTAGGTACCAATTGACAGTGTGTGGTGTCTGTGTAGTCTGTCAGTACAATGTTAGGTACCAATTGACAGTGTGTGGTGTCTGTGTAGTCTGTCAGTACAATGTTATGTGCCAATTGACAGTGTGTGGTGTCTGTGTAGTCTGTCAGTACAATGTTAGGTGCCATTGACAGTGTGTGGTGTCTGTGTAGTCTGTCAGTACAATGTTAGGTGCCAATTGACAGTGTGTGGTGTCTGTGTAGTCTGTCAGTACAATGTAGGTGCCAATTGACAGTGTGTGGTGTCTGTGTAGTCTGTCAGTACAATGTTAGGTGCCAATTGACAGTGTGTGGTGTCTGTGTAGTCTGTCAGTACATGTTAGGTGCCAATTGACAGTGTGTGTGTGTCTGTGTAGTCTGTCAGTACAATGTTAGGTGCCCATTGACAGTGTGTGGTGTCTGTGTAGTCTGTCAGTACAATGTTAGGTGCCAATTGACAGTGTGTGGTGTCTGTGTAGTCTGTCAGTACAATGTTAGGTGCCAATTGACAGTGTGTGGTGTCTGTGTAGTCTGTCAGTACAATGTTAGGTGCCAATTGACAGTGTGTGGTGTCTGTGTAGTCTGTCAGTACAATGTTAGGTGCCAATTGACAGTGTGTGGTGTCTGTGTAGTATGTCAGTACAATCTTATGTGCCAATTGACAGTGTGTGGTGTCAGGGCAGGGCAGTATCAGTGACAGCGTAAAGCGTGAGTGCACAGTACTTACCGAGTCCCGCTGTCCCGCGTGCAGCTCGGGGCGCGGCGGGATGTCTGCGGCGAGGCTCTCGGTGCTGTCGGACAGCGAGCTCGCGCTGGCCCATAGCAAGGCGCTCAACAAGTCACCTGCGAATAGCCACACGCTTATTATTTTAAGATGCTAAGGAATACAAAAGCAAAAAGAACTAAAGATAAGGACATTAAGTTAATGTACAACGAATAGAATAATGACAGGTCCAGGACTTTTTCCGGGAGGGGTCATACGATCTGGTATGCACAATTAAAAAATACTCACGGTTACTGTCGTCGTGTACGGGGGTAGATGGGGTAGCGGGGCTCGAGGCCCCGCTATTCACCCCTCCGGGCGGTGCTGAGCTGTGAGCAGGAACATCAGGACCACCTGGAAACGTGCAACGCAGTGTTATCACGGATTTTGTTTGAGCGATAACCAATTGGATCGCAAATCCATTTGCACATCAACGATTCCTCGATTTATTCCTAAGTTGCAGGAACTTTTGTATGAGATTACTCTCAGGTCATGAGTATATGTATTATAGGTAACTGTCACCAGTTATCATCAGATGTTCAATCTGTTAAATTTTGATAAAAAAAGGTGAATATCAAGAAGTTTATAGTGACATTTCAAAATATGATAGCGACTCACCACAGAGGCCCGGCTCCCAGGCACAGCGAGAAGCACTCGGCGTCCGAAGCGGACAAAGCGGTCCGCTTGCTGCCCACCGCGCTCAGGGACGCGCCGTCACCACTAGAACACCACAAATACACTTGAGTAAGTCAAAAAAGTACCTCTCTAGGGTTTAAATTAACAAATTAAAATATTCAGGTGTTCTATTAGTCAATATTTAAATATATTTTGACGAGCTCCGAAGCCGATTACACCGGATTCAAGGAACCGCCAACTCTGAGGTTCGAGTTCCGATAGAGGCAGATGTTTGTATGGTGAATGCCACAAATAAGTACGTTAAAAGAGTACCGTAAGAGTACTCTAGGGTTTATTATGTGTATTCCACTGGATTGTTACATTAAAATATATAGCGTTCTATTAGTCAACATTTCAATATATTTTGACGACCACAGAAGCAGAGACGGATTTTGATGACCATCGATTTCAATTTTTATTACGGTAGAATTGAATTGTGCGTGAGACTTTACTGCAAATATATTCGTATGTAACTTTGTAATTCTATATAAGTATTTATATGAGATTACAAATTACTAAAGCAGTTGATGTATCTAGAAAACTGAATCAAAACTTCAAAATGATTTAAGTGATTTCAGGTATCCGGGTAGACCCCAGGAGTCCACGGGAGACTCTTAGCGTCCATATTGGGCATGGTAAAAAATAGGGACCACATTTTTGCTTGCAATAAATATATAAACAGACAAACATGACGCAACTGATCTTGGAATGGTAATGTGATTTTGGAGAGATAGACTATATTTTTATTCGAGTAGAATGGGAGTGTTTTTATATTTGTTTTATTCTTTTTAAGCCTTACACCATAATAGTGATAGTTTTATTAAAATTCAATTATTCCGGCAAGCAAATTTCGAAATTGGTTCCCTTTCGATGGATTGTAAACATATTCTCGAAAATTCGAAAATTTGATACCTAACAAGTGCGGGTCTCCGTACCGGAAGAGCATAGTATCTATACCACAAAACCATAGACAAGACTAGAAATATTGATTGTATGATGTTACCAGAATGTTTACATTACGTTGAGTAGGTAAGAACAAAGCAGTTATAATATGTATTGTAACTAAACAATCGTTTATTAAGTTAACTGCGTCACGGTTAATGTTGATACACTATATTCACACGAGTGAAGCTAAACTGGGGCAAACAACAAATCAGTCAAAAAGAGGGATTTTCTGACATGTATAAAAAAGTAAACTCAATAGAATTGTTCTTGAATAAACATTTAGGAGCATTTGTATGTCTTTTTATTTTTATTCTCTGTATATAAATAAAATAAATAATCAATTTAAAACAGTTTTCCGCAAAAAAAAAACAAGAAACAATGGCTGGGGAGAGTACCGAACCTTGTGCAATGCCAGTAATAAATAGGCAAGGTTTCAAAGCAGCAACCGTATCCGGCAACATTAACAGTGCTCTAGAAGCATTCG
Source organism: Scirpophaga incertulas (assembly GCA_036419045.1). Classification (NCBI taxonomy): domain Eukaryota; kingdom Metazoa; phylum Arthropoda; class Insecta; order Lepidoptera; family Crambidae; genus Scirpophaga; species Scirpophaga incertulas. The sequence continues at coordinate 22,256,635 of CM071636.1, forward strand.
CATAGTTCCTTAGGGTAGTTTCGTAAGATGTCTATAACAGACCTCGAGCTTAGCTTTGCTATCGGCCCTTAAGCTTGGTCATCAGTGCACACCCTTGTGACTAACTGATTCTACCAAAGTTAAATTCGTATACAGACTTTAGCCGCTTAGAAATAATTTGATCAGAACAACTCACCCGTATAGTTTCACAACCATCGTATATACGTAATAAAGAAGAATACTTTTAAACCTAACTTTATTGAACTACAATGAATTAACTATCACAATAATGGAATGTATCACTTTAAATCAATAGTTTAAAATAAAGAAAAAAAAAATCAAATAAAGCAAGCTAAATGACAACGAAACTATATTGCAATAATTTTCTATAGATTAGGCTGTATGCCATTAAACGCGTTTGCATATTATAAAAAAAAAAGAATTTGTAATCCTTTTTGGTATAAAGCGAAGTACACAATAGCGCGTTCCAGACACAACTGGTACGATAGACCGCCCCGCAAACAAATTTGAGCAAGCCGCGAGAAAGTTTGATGCCAAACCCAAAATAGACGGTAAGATGTAGAATTTATATGCATTATCGGTGAGTGTTGTAAACAGAGATAATGACTATATTTTTGGCAGATAACGCTGTTCTTCGATGGGCACGTATACGCGGGAGTACTACGCCAAATAAACAAGTAACTTGAAATTACTTTCCTAATTTCAAATGTAGATTAAATTACTTAAATTCGGTGAACAAAGACAATACAGATATTAACAAAGCAAAACAAAGATTTTAATTTACAGACTCGTTAAAATTTAATTTAAACTAAAGCGACATGTTGTTCATCACGAGCAGCTCATATATACGAGGGTCGACACAGAAAGTTTTAGAACTGGCCGATTGTAAACAATATAATAAAAATATTCGTTAAATTTTGAAAATGGAGCTCCTTGCGAATGTATTGCGTTAATATGTCACTTTTTTACGATTTGGCGGCAGATTGAAAATTGAGTCACGTCGGCGTGAATTTTACGCCAAGAAATTGTGCAAATTACTTTCAATGTCATTAAAGTCAACTATCAGAGGCTTTGATTGGTTTTATATAATTAAACTCTATTTGATGGCATTGTTTATAACTGGCTTAGTCTCAACATGGACACGATGGTCTCAACAATAATTTGGGTGGAGAACGGGCTTTACGGCGACCACTGAAGTCAGTACAACGTATGATGGAGACTAACAAAAGAATGAAGTATCATAGATTCAAAATAGTTCCAGCATCGTTATGATTTAAATGGACAACATCCTACGCGTATAGATTTGACCAAGGCCTAAAAACTAGTCGAGTCGGCGTCGAGCGGCAAAAAGGTACACTAGTAACTTTTTACTACCTGTCATGGAAAAATTTGGGAGACGCAATGTCGCAGTAAGGTACTGCTGCAGTTGGATAACGCTTCATTGCACACCACTTGGCGAACCATCGACATTTTGATCTAATGTAAAAAGTACCGCCATCCGTTGTATAAAAGAAAATCTTCCGGAAAAACGTTTTATGAACACCAAAGACGCAGAGATCGCATTTGTACTAGCAAAGTGACCCCGGCCACTGAACGGGCAAAGTGCTTGTCAGGGATTCTATAGGATCTGGCGACGTTTTGATATAAATGCACTCTAGTTTTATCCTCATATATTCTTGAGGCAGCAGACCGTGTTGCAAAGAGATCCCTAAGAAAGAATGGACAAATTACTTGTCAAGGATTTGACAGGATCTAGTGATGTGTTGATATGAATGGACACTAGTTTGGTTCTCATATGTTCTATCTTGGGACATTATTTGGGGATGGGGATGGGGATTTTATTGTGCATCACTTACTAGATTAGTACAATTACGCCCTTTATCAACTACTCTAGCACATTGTTGATAGACTTTAAATAGACTCGAGTTTTATAGCGTTTTTGTTTTATCGTGGTTTGGGCATGTGGAACGGATGGATCAAAGTAGACTGACCAAAATGATTTATGAAGCTGGAGTGAGTGGAGATACGGGACGAGGAAGACCTAGGCGAACATATTTCGAACAAATCGAAAGTGTCCTCAAAAAAAGCCAGGTCAGAAGTACCCGCAATCGTCGAGCATGTATGAGGAATGTTATGAAAGTAGATGAAGCGAAAGAGATATGTAAAGACCGTAGCAAGTGGAAAGACGTAATCTCTGCCTACCCCCGTGGGAAAAAGGCGTGAGTGTATGTATGTATGTGTATGTGTAGTAAGGAGCACATGTTCGAAAATCTAAAAACACAGAACTACGTATATTTCGATTAGATTATCCAGTCACAAAAACTCAGACATTTTGTTACACGGAGTCATGCTTGCTTTGTCAATTCTGTTTGTGGAAAGTGATCAAACGCCGTCAATGTACACGTAGCTTAACAAAACCCCCATAACTGCAACCACGTACTCCTAGTCTGTACTGAACGCAAATACGTCCTAAATTCACCTTCACAACAACGCGTCACTCTTGAATCAATGCCATACCAAGCGTCTGTTATTATTATGGCGATTGTGTGCGAAAGTACAAATACACAGAGTATTTTTATCGGCAGCTCGCCCGGTGCGTGACGTCAAGGCTTTATAAACAATTCAATTGATGCAGAAACGTTGTATAACAGCACTTCTCTATAGAAAGCCCACAAAATCTGCGTCAGCAAATTAAGACTTGACCTTTTCGTAACGAATACAGTATAGATAAAATTATGAAATTTAACAAAATTATTACGCAATCTTCATTTAATCCCACTTTTTTTTTCTAATATTTACAGAATTTTGTGAATCTACTATTGGGACTTGACCTTTGTTTTCTACTCCTAGACAGAGATAGACAAAACATTATTCGGACTACAGACACAGACATAAACAAATAGATAATTATCGAGATAACAAGTCAAAACATAGTAAACAATAAGTAAAAAAATAATAATTAAAGAATTAGACACATGCTTATAACTAAAACAGGGTCAAGATCACAGTTCAAAATGTACAAAAAATGTCACATCAAATCTTGCTTAATGAAAAAAGGCTATTACAAAGAAGACTTTTTAAATGATAACTTTTAAAATAACATACTTTTTAAGTGTTTTTTATAATCTATCTTTTTTGTTATGCTTGCTCTAAGTCCCTCGACAATGTACCAAACAATGTAAAAAAGACGTGCACAACTATTTCTTGTAAATGAAGTTGCAGAATTCATTCAGTTTCAGTCATTTCATTTCAGTTTTTTTTGCGGTACCAGATACAAAGTGAGTGTGCTGCAGCAACAAAGCTATCACTGCGTTTTTTTTGCTTATAGGATTAGTATTACGAGTAAAGTTCGATTTTTAATTCGAGTCAGTAAAATGACATTGCCAGTGTCATGTGTCACAAATCATATTATTTAATATGGTATGTATTACATATTTACAATAAAAAAACGCTTTGATACCTAATAAAATAAAGCATGACTAAATGTCTAAATCTATTGATTGCCGAACATCACTATTGTAGTGGGTTGTAGTGGGTCACCCTTTTTTGTATCAGTGACAGTTGCACTTGTCATTTTACTGACTCGAATTAAAAACCGTAGCTTAGCTTATATTAGTGTGGCGTATATCTTTGTTGTGCACCGCGCACCGCTGTGGAGGGCGGGCGCTTAAGTTCTAAGCCGATAAGGTCCCTGAGGTCCCGGGTTCGAGTCCCGGTGGGGGCAGATGTTTGTGTAATGAATGCGAGCATGTGTACCTTAGTCAGTTGTTTATTTTAGCAAAAATACATATATACGAGGGGAGGTCAAAAAGTTCGCGGAATGACTGGGAAAAAAGATGAAATGATACATTATGTTATTTTTCCTTTTCAATATATTCCCCCTTAACACGAATACATTTTTCGGATCTGGCATATAACTTATTAATACCGTCGAAAAAATAGGTTTTGTCTTGGGCGTCAAAATACGCCGAAATCGCCGACTTGACTTCATCATCGTCTCTAAATTTTTTTCCACGCAGCTCTTTCTTCATCTTTGGGAATAAATAAAAATCGCTAGGGGCCAGGTCTGGACTGTAGGGTGGATGGCGTAGTTGTTCAAAACCTCATCGATGAATGGCAGCCGTCGCAACATGACTCGTGTGAACGGGCGCGTTGTCGTGCAAAAGGAGTACACCTTTTGTCAGTTTTCCTCTTCTTTTTTCTTTAATAGCTTCTTTTAATCGGTTCAATAGGGAAGCGTAGTACTCTCCCGTTATAGAAACACCACGTTCTTTATAATCTATCAAAAGAATACCTTCAGTATCCCAAAAAATAGTCGCCATGATCTTTCCGGCCGATTCATCATCATCATCATCATCAGCCCCTCTTCGTCCACTGCTGGACATAGGCCTCTTCGAGTGTACGCCACTGAGATCTGTTTTCGGCTTCTCGCATCCAGCTCCTGCCAGCCGTCCTGCGATTGCGACACTTTAAATTTTTTAGGGGGTGGTGTGCCTTTTTTGTGCCACTGCATCGACTCCTGCTTTGACTCAGGCTCATAGTGGTGAACCCAAGTTTCATCACCGGTTACAATTCGGGCCATAATTTCTTCCCTATCTTCTCCACAGCGGTCCAAAAACTCGCGGGAACAGTTGACGCGCTCACGTTTTTGCAGCGGCGTGAGCATTCTCGGGACCCACCTTGAACACACTTTACTCATGCCAAGATGTTGATGAAGAATATTTAAAATTGTGGTTTCTGATACTCCAACTGATGCTGCAAGTTGTTTCTTCTTCAACCTTCCGTCTTCCAATACAAGTTTTTCAACTTTTTCAATGATTTCCGGCGTAGTGGCCTCAATGGGCCGTCCAGGTCGAGGATCATCTTCAATTGACTCCCTTCCTTGCTTGAAAAGGCCGTGCCATTTGTAAATCATGGTTTTACCAGGAGCAGAGTCTCCGTAAACAGCTAACATCTCTTGCAAAATAGTTTGAGGCGTTTTTCCTTGTTTGGTGAGGAACTTTACGACGGCGCGATGTTTAATTTTCTCCATAGTGGCTAGTTTGTTCCCGATTTACTTGTTTACTCGTTTGTAACTCGAAAGCTAATGACCCAATTAGGCTAGAAATTGGCATCCCTCACCCCCGCCAACCCCGCCATTCCGCGAACTTTTTGACCGCCCCTCGTATGTATATCTATCCGTTACCCTATATCCCATTACAAAAGCCTCTACAGAGCTTACTTTGGGCTAGGCTATAAGTGTGAGAAATATATATATTTACTCCCCTTTATATCCTCTATACTCCCTATTTTATCTATATGCCTTTTGAATATTATGTCACTGGCTATTTGTGTATATTCCATTTATTTGGTTCTGTCGCCAGGAGTAGACATTAAGAGCGGTTTTAATCTTTAAACTATCTTTGTGCTTGATTACTTGTTACTAACGGCGCTAAGCGCTGTTAACCTGCCAGTAATGTTTAAGATAATAGTTCTCCAAAACATTGCCAAAAAGCCCGGTTATTAATGAACTTTGGCAGACGCTGTTGACATATGAGCGACGGAGCGGGGAAAGTCTTGGCTCCGGACATGGAATTTTAGTCATTCAACAACAAACTTTCCGTCGAGGCTAAATATGACTTAATAACAACGCAATACAACGTAATTGGGTAGATGACAATTATTTTCATTATATATAACATATAGTAAGGGTTCTTTTACACATATATTAATGATGGGAAAACGTATCTTTGTTGAGATTGGATCATTTGCATCCGGATCAGTAGAAAGATTCGAATCAGTAAAGTGCTTCATTTGCATCATTAATTTGTATCAATGACTCTGAACCGATTAAATCGGTTCAGAATCACTGATACAAATATTCTGATATCTGATACAAATACACTGATATTGATTCATTTGTACCAGTGACTCTGAGTAGTAATAATCGTGTAAGCGTCGCGTATCGAATGAAACCGACTCAATTGTCCGAGCGCCGCGTGCCGATTGAAACCGAGATACAATTGAGCGAATGATTCATTTGAAGCACTGTTAGATATTTGAATCAGTGAATCCAGGGCTTTGAATACCGTTAAAAATTTGGTATCGTTACTATCATGATCTATGGATAACGTTAAAAGCGGAGGTAACGTTATTCCATATAACGATACTTTTACCGGTAAATGGACTTGTTGTTATTGATTTTTTTTCGGTAATTAATAACGTTACCTTGAAGTATCGTTACTTTTTAACGTTATCAAAGCGTTACCGTTACTTTAATGAAGGAAAGAGGTAAAAATATTGTTTGTCTCTTTAAGTCTTTTTCCTTTCTAAGCAGTGAAGCATCCTCGCGTCTGTATTTCGTGATTTTTTACATTTTTTACATGCACGGGCTGGCAACAGCGCCTCAAGTAACGAAAAAAGTATCGATACTTTTTAACGTTATTTGTTAACATTTTAATATTGGTAACGATACCAAAATATCGTTACCACACCCAATTACCGTTATTTTTCTTACAGTTAAAAATTTACCGGTATCTCCAGATATCGTTAAAGTATTATCGTTATGAAAATACCGTTACATAACGATACTTTTAATGTGAATTTGGTAACGTTACCAAGCCCTGAGTGAATCACATGAAAGAAACGACTCACCGAATCTATTCTGTAGAGATTGACTTTGTCATGCGGGTAGTCAGAGATCACAGTTTTCTATTTGCTACGATCCAAACATACTTCCCTAGGTTACAGTGGGCTGAAAGACAGTCAGTTCAAAAGTACGCGCAACCGACGAGCGTGCATGAAAATATTAATGCAAGGCGAGGGTTCTTTTAGCCGAGAAATATTGTAGAAGTTACTATGTATCTGCGGTTATTACTTTGGAAGATGCGTCTACATATTTGGGGCATTATCGCGGATCTCTCAAAAATGCTCCATACTTAGGGTTTCGGAGCATGAGAATTCTCGACCACTATTTCTCGAGAATTCTCGGGTTGTCGAGATATATGGATTTTTTTTAAATGTGTGTGTTTTAACAATAAAACTACGCTTTTTATGCAATATTCAACAACATTTATCAATCAACAACATTTATTATTAGTTTCAATCGACTTTAACTTAAGTAAGTATATAAAATTTTTATTAAACGAAATAAAATCTAGCGAAATCTTTTGTCATTATTTCTACACACAATTTTAGGACTAAATAGGCTTCATCTTTAGGAAAAATAAATAAAATATCTTCTAAAAACAATGCCATCATGTGACCACAATATAATTTAGTACCTTACATTACATACTATATAATTTACTTTAGTCTCTGTCTGTACTACAAACTTTTCTATTAAAATGTATAATTGAAACGACAGTTTTTGAATTAGGTATAAAAATCAAACAATCAGACTAGCTTCATAATCACAATGAATAACAATAAGGTACAGGTAACTTATTTCAGTCCAACTTTTCAATATCAATTTTCAATATTTTGTTATATATATATACTTTTTTGTTACGTAAGTATACTTAAGAATCTAATAAATAATTAATAATCAGACTAATTATAATCACAATTTAAAGAGGAAACTGCTCTAAAAGCTAGCCCTCTAGGTATTTTTATTATTTAGGAAATAAGTTTTCAACAATACGAGGGCATTTAAAGCATTATCTGCTGGACTGACTCTCCGACTGGTAGTCGGATTCGTATTAAGTTTTAAAAAAATTTGACTTAATTTCTCGATTTCTCGACCATTTTTTTCTTGTCTCGAGTAAGGCAAAATTTCTCGGGAATTCTCGATTCGAGAATTCTCGCAGAGAAACTCTATCCATACTAAATATGAACACAGCAATCGTGACAACATGATTTGGTAAAGCCGTCTAATTTGTTTGAACGTATAAACGAAACTGCCAATAGCTTTGTTATTTGTACGTTTATATATATAGATAGATACATTCCATATTTTAAAAATGTTACAGATAGCCTAAACTCGATATTATGATAAAAAAAAATATGTTAATAATAATACTTATCTAAATAACTAAGCATCAATATTCAATTGCAGTCCTCAAGCCAATTGACATAGTCTGTTGGCAAACAAATCTTAAGCTTTGTTTACAATAAAAATTAAAAGTATAAACAACTGTGGCGCTCACAGACGCTAATCAGCGATAAAACTAGACCGATAAGAAAAACAGCTTTGTCAATGTCTCTATGCGCCCATTCCCCTTTGATAATGAGGAAAAAAACAAAAATTCCCGTGCTACACGCGACAGTACACAAAACCACAATTTATAGAGTAATAAGAACACAAAACGCGCTGGTACAAAAAAAAATTGTACTCGGGCGTGACGCATTCTATTTTCAAATTCATGATAGACGCTTGTTTATCAATAGACGGGTATTTTTGAAATGGGAATGAACTGTCAAGGCAGCGAGATTTTTTTTAAGTAAACGAAAACTACTAGAGGTAAAAATTATTATTAAGACAACTGAAAGCGACCAATAATAAAAGATTACTCTTCGTCGCCATAAATCGATAGTTAGCAAAGGTAGGGAATAGTTATAAAAATATGTTTCTTTTTAAAGTACATAATACAATAAAACTCAAAGAGTAAATAGCTTTCTGTTGAATAGGCACGCTCTGTCATAGAATTCATTTACGTTTACGTACAAGCGAAATGCAATAAAAAAATCACGAACAAACTATTTAATTGCAATGTGAAAACTGTAAAAATTATTAGCTACTGAAAAATCGCAGGCGTATACAGTGAGTTCTCGGCACGTTTGGCATTCATTAAGGTCCTTTGTCCCCTAGCTGGGGCAGAGAGCGTCCACAGTGAGTTTCCATCGCGCACAGTCTTGAGCTTCGCGTTTGATTCCGCCCCAGGTTTTTCCAATGGCTTTCGCTTCGCCAATGACAGTCCGCCGCCAGTGTTGGGCGACCACGTTTACGCTGTCCTTGGGGATTCCAGTCTAGGGCTTGCCTTGGTATATATTTTGGATTCCTTTGGATCCCGAGATTACCCCTAACAATTTAACAAATATACAAACACACAAACTTTACTTCTTTATAAAATTAGTATAGAAGTATAGGTTTGCGAACCCTCGGTGTGCGAGTTCGACTCGCACTTGACTGAATTTTTAATGAGCCAAAGCTGATACCGCACATTGTAGTATTCAATATTATCACCCATAAAAAATGTCTCTGCCTCACCTCGTAAGATAAAAAAAAATGCGACGACGAGTAAGAACTGTTTAAGCTAGCTGGGCGACAAAAGCGTGCATCTTATCAGAGATAGCATTCTTTACTACGCATCTCGTAATAAAATCGAAAAACAAGACAAATCCAGCTCGCTATATAATGACACTGACAAAAGCATAATCCATTAACGATTATGTATTATACATATTAACATAGTGATAAGATGCTTATGAGGAAAACGTTTCACTGTTTTAATGTATGTAGGTAAGTACATTAAATACCCATTATTTGACACATCATAAGGGGCCATCCATAATTACGTCATACACGGTTGGGGGAGGGAGGGGGTTGACGAAGTGTACATTGTGTGACAAGGGGGTGGGAGGGATCTTAAATTTCGTGACATCACATTACAAAATCTATTAAATCAAATAAGCTAACTGTTAAAACACAAACTTTAAATTATTATTATTAGTATGAAAAGTGCTGTAAATATTAACTTTTATTGTACAGTCTGTTCTGTACCTCTCATAAATAATAAAGGAATAGTATCTTCTTCTATCTATTAATAGGGATACTCCCGAAACGTATTTTTCTAATTGATTATAGTAGGTGTTTTTTGGAAAAATATAAGAAAATCATGAAATGACCATATACCTATTTAATATAAGTAATTGTTTTTTGTTTTGTTAATTGATTTGATGTTAATTTTATAAAATAAAATAAAACTGATTTCGAAACCGCTTTTATCATTCACAATTTCAAAATTTGTGACGTCACACTAGGGGGGGAGTCTCACAAACGTGACTAGCTGTGACAAGGAGGGGGGAGGGGCATAATCACGAAATTCGTGTGACGTAATTTATGATGACCCCTAAGCGTTTGCCCGAAATAAGTTTTCAATATTTTATCTATATACGACCGTAGTCGTCAGCTATACTATATATAAATAATACACCGTTTTCAAGGTGTCGCAATCTATTCCGGGTTCGAATCCCGGTGGGGGCAGGTGTGTGATGAATGAGAGTACTCGTATCTTAAGTCATGGTTGTTAATATATATATTTCGTGTGTAAGTCGGGGCTGATATGCATCACTGCGACCTATTAAGATCTATTGTGACCAGCCTCCTATGTAGGTTCTATGTAGGCCCTACAGTAGCTCCCTTAACTGGGCACTGACCAAGAAAGATAGGATGTTCCCAGTTCGGATTGTTTTTATTTCATCTGGGTCAAGGATGTGTTTCCCCAGGTGTCTGTTTCTTTTGTGAATCAGCGGTTCACAGTAGCACAAGAGATGTATTGGTGTTTCACGCTCTTGTTCGCAGACTCTGCATGTGTCAGTGTCCTTTAGTTTCATGTTGTAAAGGTGTCTATTCAACTTGCAGTGACCGGTCAAAGCCCTAACCATCACGCTCAAGTTACTCCTGTTAAGCTTTAATAGCTCGTCAGTGCGTTTGCGAGAGTATGGTTCGATTAGTGCTTTTGAGTGTCATCCCGGACGTACTGTGCCAGTCTGTTAATATATATTGTAATCAAAAATATTTATATATGTATGTCTATCCGTTACCCTAGATCCCGCAACATTTACAGTTCTTTCTTGGGGCTAGGCTAATTGGTGTATGTATCCCCTTGGAGAAGGCTCGACCGACTGAGGTCGAGCTAGCCCGTGGGCGTGTGGCAGTAGCATCACGAAAGCGCAACCCGATATGGTCTGGAAGGACACCGGGGGGTTTTTAGTGGGTAGGCCAGTCTTCTCCGGAGAGCCACACACACGGCCGCGCCTAACCAGGTGACAAGGTGCATAAAGAGCATTTATTTATAGTAAGAAATATTTATTCTTATTCGTATATTTAACTTAAATTTAAGCTGTTTTTCAATATAGATATACTAGGTTTTCGTTATATTCGAATTTCCCACTCGGTAAAATTATCTTATTTCCTTCCTTGGGTCCTCGGGTTTTATGATTGGTATATACGGGGTATGCTATCTGTGTATAAAATTTTATTTAAATCGGTTCAGTGGTTTTTACAATACTGCCAACAACCTTTCACCCCCTCCTTTCAACCCTTTACAGCCCTTTTCTGCTTTAAAAGGTAGCCTCTGTCCTGTCTCAGCCTCTAGACTATCTGTGTTCCAAATTCATTTAAATCGGTTCAGTAGTTTTAACAATTTTTCCATACAACCTAGCATCCCTTCTTTCAACCTTTTACAACCCTTTACAACCTTTTTTGAATGAAAAAGTAGCCTATGTCCTTTCTCAGGCTCTAGACTATCTGTGTATAAAATTTCATTTAAATCGGTTCAGTAGTTTTAACAATATTTCCATACAACCTATTATTCCTCCTTTCAACCTTTTACAACCCTTTACAACCTTTTTTGCATGAATAAGTAGCCTATGTCCTTTCTCAGGCTCTAGACTATCTGTGTACCAAAAATCATTTAAATCAGTTCAGTAGTTTTGGCGTGAAAGTGGAACAGACAGACAGAGTTACTTTCGCATTCATAATATTAGTATGGAAGTATGGATAACATAGATATATAACATAAGTACTATAAAAAACTAATACATTATTTCATCATATAAAAGTACCTATGAAGACACAAAAGTTTGGGTTTAGTCTATATATATATACAGTAAAAATAGAAAGAACTCCAGAAACTACTGATTTAAAAAAAAAGTTGAAAAAAGTGATAAAAGCTGACTGGGTTTTCATGCAATTTGATGTGGGTATGGTTGAAGATGCAGGTAAGAATCTAAGATATTTTTTACCGCGGGAAAATATATCTTTCCCTTTGGAAAATCCGATTAACACGGGCGATGCCGCGAGCGTATATCTAGTTTCTGGTTTGAAAGTACTAGGATTCAGTCTCATATTCCAAAAACATTCTATAATAAATAACCCATATATTGTTTGGTAGAAATTGATACCTAAGCAATAAGGCTACCCACGGCCATCTTGACACGCTCCATCCTGTTTATATTTCGAATGTAATAAAGGGCTTATTAAGCGATTCATTATTGCCACCGTGTGAACGTGACCTTCCACATGTATGCGTTAATGGGAACTGTAGAAACATAATCCTACGTCAGGCATATTTGCACCACTAAAATCGCCGCTATTACGAGCGAAATAAGACCTGTCCCACTTAAAGTGCGACATATGTGTACCTTTATTGACATTATAGTTTGCGCAGCGTACGCGATGTATGCGCTTTAATATGGATGCCTAATTTCTTTAAAAATTTAATATAGCCTATGTTCACCAGGGATAGTGTAGCTTCCCAACAATGAAAGATTTTTTCAAATTGGTCAAGTAATTTCGGAGCCTATTCAGTGCAAACAAGTAAACAAAACTTTCCTCTTTATAATATTATAGTAAAGATAAATATCTATTAAGGATGAGCGTCCTAAGTCAAAGTCTTAAGGTCTAAAGTTGTTTAACGTTTGGGACCAAAACCGTTTTCGTCTCACAACTCGACTTCGCATTGATACCAATTTGTACTTTATGTCTACGTAAATAAAGCCTACGCCTTGTTTCTACGTCATAACATTTGTTTTAATTCTAAATTTAAATACGATGACGTCATTTAGAATAGATGCTTTTTATCATTGACTTTTGTTACGATACATTCGTTCGACCATCGCACGTCACCGCCTAGACCCAATGATACCAACCAAATTTGCGAACGAAACCGTTTCGAAAACCAGTTTTAGTCATTGAAATAACGGTGGCATTTCGTCATCAAATATATTTATAACGGCCCACTGTTAATATATATTTAAATAAGGAAGGCAAATAAAAACCATGAACCATTTAGGGAAAGTATCAAACCCCGTGAAACTGATCTTGCAGGGACTAACAATTTTGACATATAAAACATTATCACTGTTGATTACGATTTAATGTTACTAATTTTGTTTTCTTATTATTTAATACAATTACTTTGCCAAATAAGACTACCTATTTCATGGAAACGCTAGTCACCTATGAAAAATCGTGGTATTTGCAACAAATCAGTAAGTAACCAACTTTTGAAACAAGGTAATATTTATGATTATTATAAAGCGCTATTTCATTTTTAAAGCATACATACATAGTTTATTATATATCTTGCCATTAATATGTAAGACAGAAGTACTTAAGAAGACGACTCATCAGGAATAGAATTTTAGTGTGTTAATGCCCGGTTTCTGAGTACATTTTGTCAATGGTTTATCTGTTCAATAACGCTATCAGTTCGTTAACTCCCAACAAATCGTTTCTGAACACCGTAGAATTAGATAAACTCCGTTTAAACTTAGATTAATCTAACTGATCATTTAGCGCCGTTTATCGGTCCCATAACTTTATTTGACGTTTACCTATGTCTCTGTGGTTTATGTGTCAAACAAGAATCTTAAGGTTATAACGTGGTAATTTTATGTGAAATAAAATAGTGTTAGCTACATTTTAAATTATTATATTTGAAAAAGACAATGAGTTCTACAATATATCTTTTTTTCATCTATAATCTTTTTATTTTATCGATTTATAGGTATGATTCATACAGACAATACTATCGATGTATGAATAAATGTTAATAATTATTTCATAAAATGTGTTTTAATACTTATTTATCGATAAAAAAATGTTATCATTATTAAATTATTATCGCGGATGAAGAAATATTACTAAATAAGTGTTTAAATTGTAATTATGGATGAATTAATATAACAAAGTCAATTTTTATTTGGTATTTTGTGAACAGACCCATCTAGTGACATAATTTAGAACTACTTAACTATTTCATAGCTGTTGAAAGCACGGTCCCGCACTCAGAAACTCACTGACAGTTATGAGACGTTTATCTTTTCGATAACTTTGTTGAATCATTAATTATTGAGAGCCTAGCTAAGGTATTCAGAAACCGGGCATAATTGAGTTCAATGCATGCTTTGATATTTGATTTGTGGCAGTTGTCTATTGATACCAGAGCATTGATTAAACAAGTCACATGTCCAATTGTACAGTTTCATTGGTATTAATGTTTATTGTCATCTATTAATGTCAATCAGTAAGCCTTGGACTTTGTGACGTAATGAATACACGTCCGTGAAACGTGGCTGCCTAATATAGTTCATTAGCTGTGCCTGTGACTTCTTCCACATGAAATAGTGACTTTGGGTAGCATTTTAAATCATTTACTCGTCGCATATAAAATCAAGATATATCAATACACAATTATAAATAAATTTTAAAACGGTCAAAATGAACTGTTAGATTGTTAAAGTATAGTTTAGTTAATCTAAGTTGTTGTCTCATTCTATCTTTTAATAAATATCATAAGTAAGAAAAAGAAAATAACCTAGAATCCCTAAATCAGAATTAATTTAATAAGGAATATCTTACAAATAATAAGAACAAATATCAAAACTCGAAACAACCTGGTAACTAAATAAATTTAACCTGGCCATGTATGCTAAGAGCCACATCAAGTTGTAATATGAAAACCACCATTGTTTCGTGTGAAACAGGACTGTGAATCAGTCTAACATTTCAAGTATCTAGCCAATGCAATAAATCTTGGAGTAATGTTATAGCGGTTCCATAGCCATAGGGTTTTAAAATATATCCAATATTAAATATGATATCTGGGATTCCTTCAAACGTTATGAGAGCAGGAAACTAAATATTGCTAAGCATAGTAAGTATAAAGCATAAAGCCCACAAATTTATATATATATATATATGTATGTGTCAATCTTCCTGCTGGAGAGCATTACTCCAGCAAGATTGACTTTTCCCATTTTAATTTAAAAGTATGAGGTGAACAAATTTTAAATTTTATGCACATTTTCATTTTCTGTTACGAGCCACATTTCTGCTGGCTCATCCTTTTTGCTTGGGATTTATTCATACCCAGCAAATCAATCTAATCAGCAATGGCAAAGACTAGGCATACCTGATTGATGTCATTGAATTTGAATATCCCAGTCACCTCAATTCAAGATAACTTTCAAAGAATGCGTAGTTCACTTTGTCCACCAATACAGTGGGCAGTCATGATCCTATACTACACACATCAGATGTACACACTCTACAACAGTACTCCCATTTAGTTACTTATTACATTATTTAGTGGTATTTATGTAATGGAATAAATAACATAATGACTTGCTGTATTAAAATGAAAAATATGGTAAAATGGTGACAGTCAACAACAACTAAGACTGGTGTGATAGAAAGTTAAACATCCAGGTGCACAGCTAAAAGTAATTATATATGCTAGGAGTAATGTGAAAGCTGTCATTCTAACAGCCTATAAAAAGCCGTTGATTGAAAGAGTGGTTTATCTTGTTTTTCTGTGCATTACATAATAGTATACTATTATATATATATATATATATTTGTAAAACTCAGCAAATACATGTGAGCAAATCATCTCAGGATAATGGCCGAGTTCATTATTAAGTCTCCAAACAAAATGTAAGCTGAGCCATGACCTTCCTTGTTGCTGCACACATGTGCTTTCATTAAAACTTTTACTTTTGTACATTTATTACACACATATTAATATTTGTTGTTTCAAAACTATGTGCATGTATGGGATGAAGCAATAAACAAATCAATCTATCTAACCTATGTGTAAGTTTTAATAACCTATATGGGTCATCATATTTGTAATCTAAATAATAAATAGAGCATTACAACACATACTAAGATCAGATTTATTTAAAATAAACAAAAAGCTTATGAAATTGAAATTTAATACTATAACCTAAAATAGGCACAGTCACTCCAATTTGATAAACAGAGTAATAATAAGGTCAATGACTTGGAGGTTAGTCCTACTTACCAACTCAAATAAAGTGTTTATGTGGAATAAACCCTTTGTTATTTTATAAGAATTATACTAAAAATGATAAAATATCCTCATTTAACTTGCATAACTTGAATATTATATACAATTTGATTATTTCGTCTAAAAAGTATGTAATTATAAGTTTTCAATATTAATCAGTTCAAGGCTTAAAAGAAATAAACAAGTTAAATTAGTAAAGAATGAAATGTGAAATAATCTTCACATTACCAATTCTGGATAATACATTGTAAATGCTCTAAATAGTTTATGTACATCTACAATAAAAAATGTAGTAAGTCTAAAAACTGAAAACATCAGTATATACCATAGTCAAACTCCACATTGTTTCTTTGTGCTGGTTCCAGTCAATGATCACATATTTATGTCTATGCCTTTTTTATTCATATTTTAATCAAAGTATTTTCTTAATAGTAGTGTAATAAGACATAAATGGTGATATAGGTATCTAACACAACATACATACTAAATTATCTAACATAAATTACATAATGATATGATAAATATTGCATAAAATATAATTACATCCTAACAACAATAATAACTTTACTGCACTTTGACTTACATTTTGATAAGAACAGGACAGAACTTTTCCAGTTTGTTTATTAATAATAAGATAATATAATGGCAAACTAAATAACGACAATTTATTTATTAGAGCAATTGCGACAAGGTCCTATTGCAAAACTGACCTAATTATGGCAGGTGAATGTTTTAACCATGAAGAAAAACCTTTTAAAATCATATTTTAGGACAAATTAATTAATATAGGTTATAAAATCTTACTGTTACACGCGAATTACAAGTAAAATGAAAAGATATTCTTTTTTTACAAATATGTATCTACCGTTAAACGAAAGATAATATTGAATATCTATAAATCTTCCATGGTGATGACGTAAAGAATTTCATTGTTATGACATTGCAGATTGATCACGGTTTAATATATCGCAAATTATTACTGGTAATAGCATTTGGTGAACGATAAATAAAGTAATGAAAACAAGTATTAGACAGGTACTTACTGGTAGTACTTTTCCACGCCAGCATCGATGTCGAGGGAGGAAATGTCGTAGTATTTATTAATACTACTACTAAAATTTAACTGTTGTATTAACTTCGTCATTGTGCTCAATCGTAGTTAAGCCTTGTAATAACTTCGGGGTGAAAAACACGGTTACAACCGCACACTTTTGTATTGCGTACAAAACACAAGAAAATTGCGAAGCAAGTGAAGGAAGCCACCAGCGACAGCGATGATTAATGAAATTACCGCTAGTGATGCGACATGCACAACACGACTCGCATAATATCGATATTATATTTCTATCGATTGTAGAGATATTTTGTTTCAAACCAACATAATTTTATGATAATTAACATTAAATTTATAAAACTTAAAAATAAAAAAATGATAATTTTTTGATATATAATTGGTGACTTAGATTGGATGTTACCAATCCTGATAATAATAGGCAGTATCATCTAATATCCTTATAGACAATTTATGACTCCATATCGAATTGAATACGATAAATTTAAAAAGTACTTCTTTTCTATATAAAAGCGTACATAAATTCGCTACTCACATTATCAAATCACATATTTAAAAACATGTGGTTCTCTAATTTCTTTTGCATCTGCTTCTGCGTCCTCTCGTGAGGAGCGGTCACTCTCGCTTTGGATAGAATCTGATATAAGTTCAGCGCTTGTGTTGCGAAAGACTGTAATTCTAAACAATGAAATAGACAAATCTTTAATTTCTTGTTAGCAACACTTAACCCGAGCGGCACAGGCGATTGCGGCCAGAGGTCTTACAAACTCAAATATAAAGATAATCTCGGATAGCGCATCGGCCTTACAGGTCCTCCAAAACAATACTATCAACTCTGTCCTTATACTGGAGTGCCATAATACGCTCCAAGCCATTGCAGACACAAACCGGGTAACCCCGCAGTGGATAAAAAGACACAGTGACTCACTCGGAAACGACGCAGCAAATGATTTGGCAAAAAGGGGCTCCAACACGAAAATGTTATGAACCAGAACCCCTAATGCCCATTCCACCGGCAGAAGTAAAAACCTGGCTGGGCAAGAGAACAGAGGAACTACACCAAAAAGAATGGATAGCCAAGGAGGGGTGCAAACGAACGAAGGAAGCAGGCCCGGTACCTTCCAAGAACCTTGCCCGTTCCCTTATCAAACTAAAGAGAGACAAGATCCGAAAATTCATAGGTACCATAACTGGACATTGCCTTTTAAACAAACACCTGTACACAATTGGTATAACAGACAGCCCCTTGTGCTGAGGGTGCAATGTAGGCTGAGGAAACGCCACAGCATGTTCTTATGGAATGTGCAAGTGTGGCCGACCAACGGGAGAAACTTCTCCATTCCCCGGCGTCCCTGCCAGAAGCGTGCAGCAGCCCACGGAGGCTGCTGGCATTCTCGGAGGAACTGGGATGGATGGAGTAGGAAGAAGGCAGACGCAGGAGTCTTCTCCTATGCGAACAATGGCCCAATCATGAGGCTAAGTGCGATGGAGCCTAGCCAAACTAAACTAAACTAACACTTAACATTGTTATTGTCTATAGTAAGGGCCTTTTATACATGTTGTGGGATAGAGAGAAGGTAGAATATTTTTGAGATCGCGATAGTCAATATAACAAGTTGTTTAGAAGAAAATCTCAGCACCTCCACTTCATTTACACTTCAATTACAGTCTTTCGCGACAACTTAGCTGAACTCTGGGTAGATTTCCCAACCCTTCTGAGGATGTTTTATCTTCCTGTACTTTGTTTATTACCTGTAAAATATCACTATTTTGGTAACGCTTTACTTAAACATATCTCTTGGTTATTGTATTTTAACAAAAAATGTGAGTGTTGTTCTTGCCTCTTTTAACTGATGTTAAATTGTT
Source organism: Scirpophaga incertulas (assembly GCA_036419045.1). Classification (NCBI taxonomy): domain Eukaryota; kingdom Metazoa; phylum Arthropoda; class Insecta; order Lepidoptera; family Crambidae; genus Scirpophaga; species Scirpophaga incertulas. Next base: position 22,275,592 of record CM071636.1, read on the forward strand.
ATTGAATCTAAAGTGAATCACTCTTTTATTTAAAATGACAAAGCTAAAAAGGTTAAAATCAAGCGTTTTGTTTTTAGGAAATGAAAGAAAAGTTTAAAAGCATTTTCAGTGCTATTAAGTTCAGTTTCTCAAATGGTGACGATACGAAATTAGTAGCAGTAAAATAAAAGTTAATTGATATGTCAATACTGCCAGGACAAAAAAAAATATACTAGTGCTTGACATTTATAGTATCTCTGCTTATCTATATAAATAAATATAGGGATGTTGGTAAATGGCTCAAAGATCATAGCAGCCAAGCCATAAACTCCAAAAAAAAAAGATGTTGGTAATCCCCATATTTATCGATATCGATTAGTGATAAAGTTAGTAATAAAGTTACGATATTGTATTCATACATACCTCACTTTGCAAACTTCTCAGTTGACTTATTTTAGAAGCATTTACAGTAATCTGATATTTTACTAACAACAAAATATTCTAGTTGACAATTATTCCTAATAAATATTGTTGGCGTGATATCTTTGTAGTAATTCTAAATCCACCATAAGGTTGATTATCTATTTCTGTAACTACAAAATTTTATTGAAATTAACTTTAGTTACATTGCTGCTTTATGAATATAATTGTGCTCTTTCAGTCATTCCATGACAATTGATATATATAAAAAAATGTAATCAGTATAATTCATGATTAAATCTATCATGAATTTATTGTACAGGTAAAGTCTAATTTGTCTGGCTCAGAATCACGTCTATTCCAAAAATACTGAAATTGTTCGTCTCCTCACAATTCAGACAAAACCTCAAAGATTCACATTTAGATAAATAAACATTTAAAACCCAACAAATAACAAATAATTACAGCACAAAAAAATTATAAAGAACAAAACAAACTTAATTAAAAAATTAAGAATTTTATCAAAACAATATAATACGTCTATTTTTGATAAATGGTAATAACAGTGATTTTAATTTGGTAGCATTATTTCACTGGTTTTATGTTGGTATGAAATTCTTTTGTGAAGTGTCGATAGGTTGGCTATAGATCAGCAAAAGCCTACTCTGTCAAAAAAATATTAGTGTTATAAAATACAGGGGGCGTTTTGTTCTAAGATGAATCTAAATTATTGAGATATGTCACGATAATTATATATTTAATGTTTTTGAGCATACATATACAAACACATTTTAAAATACTGCAAAATATCTGTATTATAGATAATCTAGGGTTTATAAACACTGTTTTAATCTATGAAATGTGGCGTGAATTTGACTAGAATGTGACGCTATCTATGAACAGGCTTCGAAGCTCGATTATTTAATTTTTAGTTGTTACCAATTTCTTACTACCTTATCTACTAACTAATTTGGTGATGTTGGTACCGCCTATTAAACAATGAATAGATGTGAGCTATTAACTATGGAAATCACTGCCCACCGCTCTGGAGGGCGGGCGCTTTGGCTCAAAGCCGATAAGGTCCGCCTTCTGCCCGACCAAAGGCTGTGTTAGGGTTTAGTTGGTAGGCTAGCTTTCTGCTAGAGTCCACCCGTCGTCCGAGCACCAAGGGGTTATTAAGACGACTACAATAGTAGCGCACGCCTTATGAGGATTCACTACCATAGCCCATGGGAAAAAATAGCTATGGAATTGAGCGGAATTGCAAATAGTCACTATAATATGTGTTTTCTTTTTCATTTCTTTTACTTGCTTTAACAGTTTTTCTGCTGTGCTTGGCGATGACAATAATTGTCAGATGACAATTAAGAATTATTCTAATGAATAGATTATTATTTAAATCCATTCCGCCGTTATTGGGCTTTACATGACATAACCGACATACCTTTCTTTTATGTTTTAGAGTTGTAATTTATTGTAATATTTGAAAACTACGAAAAGTACAAAAGTTTTTGTCTGACTATTTCTGTTTAGTTTAATCATTTTAATTGTTCATTATTTTAAAGGATTAAATTGACGTTAGGGTATTACATTAACAGCTTAGCATCATACTCCATCTTTAATCAAGTATCACATGGTCCGAGTACTATACTATCTATATAGTTATAGTTTATAGCTTCTTAATCATATTAAATAATGATTTTTTGGCTTTTGTTTAAATTTTTACTTAGTATTTTGAAATAGCTTTACACTCGCGTTATATCGGATTATCCGAGAGGAAAGAGATATTCTGTATTCATAAAATTAATGATATTGTATAATATAATAAATTTAAAATGGTGCGTCTGACGGATCCTTAGAACGTGATTATATTCTGAGTGTAAAAATAATAATAAAGTTAATAAATAATAAAGCCGTTGGTGACATAACATCATGACCGTTGGAACTCAGGCTAATTTACACGTGACACGGGAATGTGATCACGAGGCGTGGCACGTAACGTAACTGACGAAGCTTGTTTCTTCTAATAATAAAATAATGGAGTATTGTATTTTGTCTATACTAGTAATATACATTGAAGTCAAACAGTTTTCTGAATTTTTATCATATATTATTTTATATATGTCGCGTCATCAATTTTCTTTTCGAATCTTTCCATCGTATAAGCTTCAGTCGCAAAAACAATGAGCACATATTTTGAATTACGGAATACTTGGCTATTCGTAATAATAAACGCGTAATTGATTATAATCTCTTAAGATGTCAAGATCTCAAGATGGCGAAAGCACACACGTTCACTTGACACGTCTGATGCGTTCAGGAACTGTGATAATATTGTCTATGTCTCCACCTTTGGCAACATCTGTCCAATTCCCCACTATATAAAATGTCAATGTCAACAAAACTTCACTTCCTCTAGTTACGCCATCTATGATTTCACCCAGGAAACATTTGCCTGACGTTTTAAATGAAACCAGGAAATAATCATATAGCTATATAATCTATGAAACGCTGTGACAGCTATATAGTCTATTGCAATGCTGCGACATATAAATAACTTGACTGTTACGAATACCTTCCCCCCGTCAACACCGCCAACTGTGAGCCTATCTCAAGGCAACACTAGTCACTACCGGCAGAGGATACGTAGACCGCGACATGTCCTTAGCGCCCCCCCTAACCAACTCACGCAGGAACTTCTAGACCTGCAAGCGGCGGCGTCTGAGCCGTCGCTCCCCCTTGTCACCCCCTAACCGGCAGCCTTCTGCTTAGTCACGTGTAGGTTCCCGTCAATACAGGCCGGTCCCACTTTGGAGATTCGTGCCTTCTTCTAGCGCTTATGCCCTCACCATGGGGCAGCGCTAACCGTGTCTCTCCTGAGGTGCGGCCCCCTCGTCAATAAAGCCAGTAGGGTCATTAGGACCAAAGGCTAGGCTGAGTTTAGTCGGTATAGGTCTGAGTGGTCGAGCCGCCTCGACAGCACCAGAGAGCCTAGTCAAGATGCCTTTCTATTTTTGTAATCGCATCGCTAAAATAATAAATGTATGGTATTGACATAACCGATCGCTTGACTTTTCGAGTGGTTATGTCAACACCATACATTTTTTATGTTAGCGATGCGATTACGATTATCGAAAGGTATCTTGTCTAGGCCCTCAGGAGTCCGACATAATCAACGCATCCCTGCTTGCCTGTTGCGTTGGTATCCATGATGGATTCTCAGCCTCCTCTCCTGAGGAAAAAAAAAAGGAATACCTTCCAGTATTCGCGGTAACAAAATTACTAAACATGTTGGTCGATATAGTGTAAAGATAAGAAATATAATTTAATAATCTATCTTCGTACACGAGGGTAGCTTTTTAAGAAAGAACCGGTTTATAACTGAGCAAAGGAAACTTTATTTAATGACATAAATTTTATCAAAAACTCAATACGAACATTTTTCACGCAATCATTTTACATCTTTGATTTCTTTTTTGCACATGTGTGCAGGTTGCCTAACGAAATTTTACCATAAGAACGCTAAATAAATGTAAATATCAAATTTCAAAAATGAATAACACATTGGTGCATGGTCCGACCCTGGGCGCCCCGAAAGATCCGACATCCAGTAAACCAGTACCGAGACCACAGCACCACCGACACTCCCTTTACAACTAGGCAGTACCTAAACAGGTTAGCAAATCTGTTTTGCCATGTGACCTGTTTTGACAGGCGATATTAAATATTTTGTTGAATGGCAACACTACATTGTTGTCAATAAAGCATGCTTACTGTGTTCATACCCAGTATGAGGGTAAACAAGAAGATGGTCACATCGACAAATGTCTCGCCACTGTAAACTGCAGAAAAAATCAAGAAACATATCGTACAATCAAATCGGCTATAGAATTTCATCATACGCAAGTCTTCTCCATAACTCCACTTTTATTCGAGAGTAGTGCTTGAGGTAATTGAAAAAAAAAATATTTGAAACATTTCAATCGGGAAGATGGTGTCAGATTATCAACTGACTGGAATCTAGTGGTGACTAAGATAAACTCAATTTATGCAGTCGAGATCATCAGTTACTGTATCATAGACAATTCAAGAGCAGCGTGTGACGGTACTTGGCGAATAAACAGTATGTCGGTAATTCGAGAAATCCTCCGTTTAACGGACGGACACATGGTGCAACCAGGTCGAAACGTCAGGCATTAAAATTGGCATATCGTCTGAAATCCCGTTACAATCATATTTACATTGATTATATAACACGAAAGTTTGAAAGATAGTTTTATGATGAATTGGAAGTTTTAAGGTTATTTAATAAAGTATTTGAACATTTTCACAAATTTATGAGTACTAACATGGTAATGGGTCTCTCGTGGTTTTAAATTATTATAGAAAAACATAATTAAAAATCGTAGCAGATCCTTTCTTGTGTATTCCATGACTGCCGTTTTAACATTAGTTGTTGTCTCACTCTATGATCTATGTCTGTTTGTCGAATACTCAATATGGAGATCAAACTGCAAATGTAAATTTGTGTAATTCTGAGAAACTGAGCATACAATGAATTCCTTAGCGCCATTATAAATTTTTATAATAGTGTCTTCTTCGCTTCGTAATAAAAATTTAATACGTGGAGTTTTATTTGTATTAAGTGATACATTTTCTTTCGGTGTAATATTTTAGACAGCGATTATTGATAAATTCTGCTTGTTTATGGTATGTATTACAAAGACATTGCTTTACGACTAAAATGTATGCCTTGAATATATGAACATTATATAAATCTAGCTTTACGCTCCCAGCTTTGTCCGCTTCATATCAAAATTGAAACAAGATATATTTTTCACCCATCTGCCACCCATTCGTCTGCAACCAATCTTATATCAAATTGCATCAAACACTGCCAGTGGTTTTATCTGTTTTTCCCACTGGTGAAAATATTTTTTCCCGTAGTAACATCCCCTATATCTCTATGTCCCTATCTCTGAAATGTCCAAAATTTTAAAATTAAGTCTTAGTTTTCGCGCCTATTCCAATAAAAACTTTCAACTCCTAATTTCACACACTTTGAATGTCGTATTTATTTATATCCAATTAGTTTCAAACTACTAGCTTTATAAATGACTTACTTTCCATAAAATCTTTCATCCTGTATTTAAACCCCTTAAATCAGTTTTTTTCCTTACAGCATTAAAAGGTAGCTAGTGTCATGCCAATGCCAAGCTCTTGAAGTCTAGACTATATCTATATATTGTCTTTATACGCAACGGGACTAATATTTCTATGTAGTACTAACTGGTAAATTCATTAAATTTAATATTTTCGAATGAATATCCTCATATTATTTCAGTTATATAAACTCGTTAATTAATTAAACAATTAATTTATTTAATCAAATTAGCCTGAAATAGTATATATACAGTAGAAATATAAATATGGCGGACAAAGTGAGCGAATCCTCCATCCCTTACGTTCATTACGTTACGTTCATACCGTTTCTTTTTAGTCCTTACGTAATACTTGAATGCCCTCTTGCCATGTCTGTTATATAAGAAATGCCTTAAGTTTCGGCATCAAGTTAAAGTAGTTAAGTCATAATTTTTTAAATAACTTAAATATTTAATAAGAATTTTACTGCTGCATAGTAATGGTCAAAATAGTCAAAGTAGTAGGTCAAGTAGCATGGCAAAGTGCCATGGCGCACTTTCTTTAAAGCTCCAGAAGAAGTGACGCCGTTGAGTATTGTCTGTGGTTCGTATTATGCGGTAGCTTTTTATGTGGGATATATACCATTTGATCATCGTAGCAAAAGAATAAATAAGAAAGATATTAAAGTTATTTAAACAAATCTTCTAAAGATTATGTAGAATAGTATCTTAGAAGCTATAACGCATATTACAAAGATTAGATCACAGATAACTAATATTAGTATACATCAAAAGACAAAGTTTTCAGTTTTATGAATACTACGAATAATCATTTCTGAGTTATGTTAATATGTTTCATGATTACATTTGTTTAATCTCAAAAACAACCCTAGGAAGGTTGTTTTATAAAAATAATATGGTATGTTTTCAATCGAATGTTTTGTAAACATCAATTGTGTAAATCGTTTGTCACGTCATATTTTATGCGACAAGTTACAACTAATTCTGTAGCACGCACGCTACCAACTTAACAATAACAATCAACTCGAGAGCTACACTTACCGATTACGAAATATCAAAGAAGGCATTATACTCGACGCCAAATCAATACTTTTACACTTTTCTTCTAGCATATATATTGCCGGCCAGGCATTTAACGTCATAACTTCACTTTTATTATCACCACCAAAGAAACACTTAAGGAGTTAGTCTCTCCGCAATGTACATCAAATAGACTGGTGACACTGGTGCTTTGTGACAAATCAGAATGTTTGCACTTTTTAAACGACATTCAGACACGAAGGTTCTAAGCGACTGTCCGCAGCGCAGTTTCGTATATACATTTAGCTATATTCTATAGGCAAACGGTACCCCGCCATCTTGGGGTGCGAGAGAACGTAAACACACTAGGTGTTTTTGCTTTTGTGTTAGTCGGGGTTTGGCGAAACAACTTATATTTGGGTGCCTAATGTAAATTTAACGTAAAGCGATTCATTCTGTTCCAGTAACGTATAGAACAAATTGAACTTGAACTTGACTAGTATTAAACGTTATTAATATAAATGTTTTTAAATAATACAATTTTAAAACTAAACAAGATTAACAAATAAGGTAATTGTGTTTATTATTTTGAAGCTGAAGTTAACAATAAGTTTACAGTCAAAATATTGTAGTAAGAAATGAACTCATTGAATCATTGTAGTTTTTTTTTATTACTAAATAGGTTGTTAAACTTGGTACTGGTCATCAAATAGGTAAGCTACAGTAGTTATTTTGATATTTTAAACACCGAATCATAACGACGAATCGACAATGACAATCACAGATCAGAAACAGTCAATTCTTCAATACTTTTTTCTTACTTTACTTTAAACATGAGGGAGTTTCACTGCCTTAGTTTATGTTAATCATAAACTAAGGCAGTGAAACTCACATTCAAAAACTTGGCGTTAACATTTGCGTCACTTTTTAATCACCATTACAGCACTGAATATTGCTCGATTAAAGATTTAAAGCGGAAAGACACCTTGAATATTGAGCACTTACGAGTGCAAAGACTTAATTTCTTTCTTCCATGATAATAAACAATTATAAATTGCGCCCGCGGATACGGCGACCCGGGATCCCTCCCGGGTCGCCGTATCCGCCGGGTTGAACCACTCGTTGCACAACGCACGAAATGAAAGTTCAGAAATAGTGAATTCGGTAATTCGTATACATATCTTCACGATTTCGAATGCGAATTGGTTTTCTATTGTTTCAAAAATTCGTCTCCAGTGCGGTTGGCTAAGTTTAAATTCCTTAATCAGAATAGACTCTGACTGGATAGGCGTGTGGGGAGGAAAGAACGAAGAACATAAGTGGATTGTTTGAATGTTGATATGTTGAACAAGGGAGTGTTGAAATGACGAATGATAGAGGAGATTAGAAGAGGTAGATATCTTGAGCTAAGCCCAAATAAAATTGTGAACAGGACAAGAGTAAGAGAGGATACAATCTGACTCTTGATGGGGGCGTATAAAACGGTGATGATTTCGCCCTCCATCCCGCTGCGTTATCGCTATTAAATTATCACCCCGTGTATCGCGACGAATACATACACCATTGTCTGCGCATGCGTGATGCCATCTTGATGACGTAGCGTTGTTTACCCCGCATGGCGCATTCGATTGTTTTGAAGCAATATCATTAGCTTACTGTATCAAAATAGTAACGGCCATGTTGCAATTTAAACTCGCAATTATGTTATATATAAATAAGAGGTACATATCTCATTAGAACATCGAAATTGTGGTGTTAAAATTCAGGCAATTGGTGTAATTAGATTTAATCAATAAATAATAGCGATAGTAAAAAGACGTATTTACACGCTCGCTCTATAATGGTTCATTAGTATTTTGACAATGGATATTGTTTTATTTTTTTAATAATTTCCATACCTATTCTTTTAAGAAAGAAAATCTTTTACATAATTAAGATTCAGCTAGTCTCTTACGTTTGCTGATGAGCGAATTGTAAAGGTCTTTTGATCATGTTCCCTTCAATAAGCAACAGTACATACCACAACGAAAACGTGACAAAAGTCACGTTAACCAAAACTCTCAAAACATTGGCACAGTTTTGGCCCAAAGTCGCATACACTTTGGTTTTTGTTAGGGATGCAGATTTGCGGATTTTTTTTCAGGAACCACGAACTATTGGCGACTGTAATCACTTACCATTTGATGTCTTTTTGTTTGACAAAACATTTGATAAAAAATGTATTATACGAAAATACAGTTTTCCCACAAGATCATCTTTGGACCGATTATCAAGGGCTGTTTCTATGTCACGATCCATTCTAACGCATCGTTTACAATGAAGGATTTTCTGACAACTAATTGAAAAGAGGTTATTGGCAATATTAAATTTAGATCAAAAAACCTATCGAAATCAGGCCGCACATATGGTATACTTGTCCAGTTTTTCCATCTAACCCGAAACCCTAGGTAGGTAGATAGCGATGACTTTACTTGACGGTCTGACCCTACTAAATGTTTATTTTATAATGAAGTAATTTCACGATCGTTAATTGATTAGATTGGAATCACTTCTGTGACAGTATGTACAACTAGGTACGAAGTTATTGACCACAGTGGTATTACTATATTTTATTCTGCAAAGGCATCGATGGACGGTCGTGTAAATATGGGAACACATACATAAGTTCATAGTTGTGGCTAAGCTTTATACGAGTATAATACTTTACTCAAACAATGCGCGGAAATTAACCACAATTACCTTTTTAAATCAATAACGAACAACGTTTTTTTTTTTCTTTAAAGGTTTCTTTTCGCAAGCTTGTTCGAAATTGCAATAAAAATCTGATATGTTACCTCCTTTCCCAGTAAAAAATCGTTCCATTTTTAAAATATACCACAGATATGAGAGATAGTAATTTATTTTAACTGCTGACATGACAGCAAAGGTTTTTTAAATAATTTTTTTTCGGCCGTTGCTCACATGCATTTGACCAGTACAGCAATGCTCAAATCTTCAAGCACTATTTAGAAAAAATACTTATTTCTATTAACAGGTGAGCCCAATGCCACCCATTATCCATCATAGTCAAAGCGTGAATTAAAACCGGTTAGCTTATACTGAATATTATGATTCTATATTAGCTTTAAAATATACTTTTTCTAAATATATTTTAATAAATAAGACGATTTATAATTCAAACAACTTTAATCAAATTTATCACGAATAAATAAATGTGTTTATTTGTGCTAATCAACACTATAAATTAATACAATATGTCCGCAAATAATTCTACATACAATTACACTTTACATACACTCAGGTTATTAATTTCTAGTTACACCAAGACATGTCGATTGATGTCACATCCCCCAAAATATCACTCGAAGAGAAATAGGGAATTTTGAAATGTTTTATTATTTTACCATCTTTAATTGTGTCGAGATGTTTATCATTAAAAACTAGCATCATTTTGTTTGTTGTTTCTTTATTTTTTGTATATCTGTCCGGTTCTTTTTTATCTGATTTAGATTTAGCATTTGCTGTGACATATATTGTGTCATTAGCTTTTGTATGAAATTGTTTCTCTTCATTTGTTTGATTAAATATGATTTTGTTATGCACACTATCTGTCAAATTACTAGTAATTGTATCTGTGTCGTTGTCTATGGTTTCAATTTTGTAATCTTTATCATCTATGGCATTACATGTTGCCGTATTTATAATATTTTCAAATGTTACAGGATTTTGCAATTGATTGTCATATTGTAGTTTGTTAGGTTCATGAAAATCTTTTGTTTTTTGATATAATCCTTTTAAAGTCTTCAACGTATATTTTGTATCATCGTTTGGTTTAGTCTCTGCTATTCGATGGACTAAATTGCTTTTGAGCGCGTTTCTTTTTCCACAAACATGTGACATGATTATTTGTTTATCACGAACTGTATTCAGGGAAGTACGAGTCACGCTACGTTCATAATTATCAAAATTTACAGGCATATCATTTTCAATAGGTTGGTATGACTGTTCTTGGTTAGTAATTAAAGGGATGTCAGGAGAACTAACTGTTTCGCTTCTGCGATGCGATTCGTCGCTTAAGCGTTCTTTATCACATTGTTTCAATAATTTTATATGTTGATACAGCATATCTTTGAATTCTGTCGATTTTGCGATGATCATCTGTAACAAAACAGTTATTATTTTTATATCAATTTCAGTAACCAAAACGATAAAGATAGTAACGAAAAATTGCTTACAGGATCCTTAGCTTAGATGATGAAACATTTTTTATGTATGATAGGGAACTCATTCATCACACCTGATGATGATGAGATCTGGACTTCCTAGGATTCTTAAACAGCAGAGAAACTAGTGGTTTCACCTCTAATCATCGGAATACAACAATGCTATTAACAATATTATTATTCTATTATATCATTTTCCTCACAATTCACACACGCCCCCACCGAGGAGTTCGTGTGGACCTTAATTATGTTAGGGTGATTCATAGTACATATTATTACAAAGAAGCTTACAGTGAAAAGTTCATTTTTGATTATAAAATGGAGTATTTAATCAATTTTGGACAAATAGGTATTATATTTTTTATCATTTCGAACGATACAAGTAGCACCGTTTACTGTGATTTAAAATCCATAGAAATTTTTACAAGTAGTTGCAATTTGTCCTATCTTTATTCTATTATGCTCGTGTATAATGAGCAATTTAGTTCAATTGTATCATTTAAAAACATACTTCTTTTTTTTGTATATAGTATGTCATTTACTACTTGTGACAAAAACATGACAGTTTGCCACCAAATTTGACAGATCACCCTTTTTTTTAAAAAGACAGCCAGGATGGACCACCCCACGAGGAAATCGCGCCCCGACCACGCCCCTTCCGTGGCCGGGGGGCGTCGTCGGTGGTGGAGATCGGGGGAGGTATTGTAGCCTCCTCCGAGGAGGGCTCCCCTGTATCGGCGGGGGAGCGGAAGCTGGGGGTTCCCGGAAGTAGCTTGGCGTTCCCGGGGACTCCCTACATGCCTGAGGAAGGCTATCCCTGAGGTTTTTAGTGGGTAGGCCTCCCCCTTCTGGGGAGGAGAGCCTCACATAACCACCGGCTCGCCGCAGCCGGGGTATGCAACTTAATGCATTTTCCTCAGGGGGAACAAAAAAAAAGTATCACCCCACCGCGGGATGCTTGCACTCCGCGGCAAGCAAGCGATGCCTAGTCATCTACACTAATACGAGTATTATAAAAAGGAAAGATTTGTAGTTTTGTGTGTATGTAACGAATATACTCAAAAAGTACTGAACCGATTTTAATACTTCTTTTTTCATTAGAAAGCGACGTTAGCACTGAGTAATATTGACTATATTTAGTACTAGATTTTGCGCTTATATTGCAAAAGCGCTGGCTGAACCCTACGAGATAGACCAAAATAATGTACTACAGTATTGTCCACCTTAAAAAGTTCAACAAAAATGTCCGCGCTGGTATATGTCTATCTCTTAGGGATAACCTACCATAACCAATTTTTTCATTGCACCCGTGCGAGGCTGGGGCGGGTCGCTAGTATTATATAAAGCTCGGTATCATAATATATTATTACAAATCAGTTTTAATGCAAACTTACTCCGGTAAACAAGCTGATGGCGAAAGAGACAGCAATTTTCTTCATTTTCACACAAAAATAAAGAAGTACATTTGCAGACAGAAACAAAATGGAAATGATGGCATAACTGTGCATTGACAACTTTTGTTGACAGTCCCTTATCGATTTTGAAAGGATTTCATTGTGTCCATTGAAATTGCAACATTGTTTCTGTAACCATTAACATGTTTGGTTTAAGAATATGACTAACGCCATATCACCTGCTATATCTCTATTGGGTCTTGGGTCAGTCGTGATAAATTGCACAAACGAAGAGGGGCGAAATTATTCTTTTAATTAATTTCATAGATGAAAACAAAAGGAAAAAGAAATTGATGTCTAGGTTTTGACATTATTGCCCTTTATATTTTTTGTTGCAATCGTTTCCTTGTATTGATAACATAGCTATAACTTTCTAAAGAAGTGTGCCTTTGTGCCGTGATGGAATTTATTATTTAGAAAATAAACTCGAATATCTTTATGATATTTAATTATTATAACCACCCTTACATGGTGGACTATCCTCGCACACGTAAAACGGTTCCAGTCTTCGTTTTTAATACGAACAGCTAAGATGTGGAACTCTTTGCCGCCGTCTGTGTTCCCGGAACAATATAATCTTACGGTCTTCAAGTCACGAGTGAATAGGCATTTGCTAGGTAAGCGTGTTCCATCCTAGTCTTCATCGTCACTTACCATCAGGTGAGATTGTGGACAAATGCAAACCTGTTTTAAATAAATAAAAAAAAATACAAATATGTATGTAATGTTGTTCCAACTGACGTCTGCAATGCAATGAGCGTTCTATTTTTTCCTCAGGAGAGGAAGGTTATGTTGGACTCTACACGAGCGGAGCGGTCCGACCGCGACCAACCAATTAAACTCAGCCTGAGTCTTGGCTATAAGGGCCCTACGGCCCGGATAATGGAGTGAATATGAATGTCCGTAGAATAATAATTAGACAGTACCGAGGTGTAGTAACATTGCTGCAACAAATCTTTTAGGCATAAATAACCTAGCTTGCTAAAATGCAGAAAAATAATCTCAATCAAAGTTCCTATTGACCAAAATTAAACTTAATAGCCTTTTTAAATTTAATTTTGGTATTTCACGAAAAAGTAAATGTACGAACCAATTTGTGGAAATTACACGCATTATTTTCCATTTCTTAAATAAATAAAATATCAAATGTCACATAAATTTCTGTAATTTATATTATATTGTAGAAAAAATAATTCGGATGTCTCTATCCTATTAGTTCGATCTTAAGAAATTATAATGAGCCGGAATTTGGAGCCGTAATTTGGATATAGACATTTTTTCAGATCCATCTTGCATTGTTTCCAAAGGGCAGTTCTTAAGTTCTGTCTCCGATAAATCGCTGTCATTCTAGAATTTTTTAGCAGAGTATTTTAATTTTGTTAAATTATGAACGATTCTTTTTATTAGAATGTTGTGCTCACCCTAATTTAAATACACATATTTTTATTGAAATGTAATATAGTAGGTGTCGCTGATGTTACTAATACTTATTTCTACATTACATTATCTATCTTTATTCTTATTAGGAAACACGAGTAATATAATAATAATAAACTCGTTAATAAAATCAAGTAATGTCAAATATCAGAGAGGTTTATGTAATAATTTTGTCGCTTGAGGTAGTATCGTGCCTTCTAATAATGTATATAATAATTATACATATTTAGTGTTTCCTATTAAAATATCGCAAATCAGCGATGGTTTCTTAAACCGACTAGCGCAGGACCTTCAAGTCTTGCTTGCGGCGGCGTCAAATTACATTTTGGTATTTGTGTCGGGTTTTTTTATTTTGATATTTCATACTTTTTAAAGATACATGCTTATAGATTGATTATTTCGTAACGTGCACGTATTATTTTATAATATACACGTTATGCGCTTTTATTTGAGACCCCTCTTTCACCTCCTACAACTATTAGGGTACGATTTCCCATGGGAGTGGCGGTAGAATCGCGAAAGCGCACCCCGCCAAACGCGCCCCGATATAGGCCCAAAGAACACCCGGGGTTTTAGTGGGTAGGCCGCTCCTCTCAGACCGTAGAGCCAGACACACGCCGCGCCTAGCCAGCGCGGGTCACGGTGCAAAAGGAGCATTTTCCCCTCGCAAAAAAAATGGGGGTAGGCAGAAATCACCGTTTTCCACTTATTGTGATCGAAATATACTTTCCTTGCTCCTTTGACTTTTATTAATACACGCACGCTCGTCTGTTACTATTTACTCTTGACCTGACCTTCCTTCAGTATATTAAATTATTCTTATGTTTAAGGTTGACTTTGTATAGCTAATACTAAATAACATACGATTTCTCCAAGTATGACACCTTTTTATTGATTTGATTATATAATACTAGCTGACTCGACAGACGTTGTCCTGTCAAATGTCTCAAATGTTATGTTGTCTCGCTGTATGTGACAAAAGATATTCCCGCTTTTCTGTTGAAATTTTTCCTGAATTTTCCTCATGGAGCCCGAGACCTTTCCAACGAATGCAAAACCGTGGAAATCGGTTCGTGCGTTCTGGAGTTATAGCGCCAGGAAGGAAACCGACTTATTTTTATATAGTAGATATTATTAGGCTTTTTTCTATACGTGTTTTCAACTATTTAATTTGATTTAATTTCTTTTGGCTTAGAATTGAATATTATTTATTAATACACATATAAATAGAGATCGGATAATCGGATGCATATTTACCTATAAAGTTAGTTTAAGACAAAGTATGGAAACGGCTTTTTATTGTTTTGCTAAATAAAATTTTTCACAATTTCTGTTTTTTTATTCAATTATTTAATTGATTATTGTTTTAGTCAAACTAGCTCACTACTTTCGTATAACACTCTTCATGTAATAAATCGTACATTCACAAATCGCACGGGGAACTGAAACTAAGCTTCATGTAAATACATATGCATAGTTGTATAAATGAACCCGGAGTCTCGGTCTTTTGAAAATAAATACCACGTGCTAATTTAGTAATTTTCAAACAATATCACTACGTTAAATTTGCAGTCCCGAATTTTCCCGGGATTTTTATTTAACAAAATGTATTTTAAAAAGCCGCTTCCATAATTTGTGAGCCAAAAATTAACTTTAGGTAAATATGCATCCGATTATCCGATCTCTACATAATAAAGCATCTTTTTTTTTTTTCAAAAATTCAATAATTTCCGGATAATAGAAATAGGAATGATTTTCGGAAAAGCAATAAACATCTTGTTTCCATTTCTTTATGAGTATGTATGTATGTATAAATTAAATTTTAATAAATATATTGATGTGCTAATGTCAATATACTTGTTTCCTTAAATATTTTTTTATTAATGGTTTGTTTTTTGTTTATTAATTGTTCATAACGCGATTTGCTCTTTTTAGGAGTAAAATACTTTTAACATTATCAAGTGTATATTATTTGAATATAAAATATTTATTTCATGTTTCATAATGTCTCTAAATAAGTTGAACTTTTAGCAGGTAACAAATGGCGGATAATGAAAATAATAAAACTGTATGAGGTAGATTAATTATTTAATTTCCTATTACAGTCAAAACTAGCTTTGGTTCAGATTCTTCAAACATACATTGCCAGTATCAATAACAGCGCTTCCACGGGTTGGCAGTTTGCCATTCACTCCGATCGTGCCAAATAGCGGGAAGGAGCCAGTGATTTTCACTGTGCCAGTCACAGTCATGCTATCACCGTCCACACTTATTTCGCCAATTTCCAAATGAGGTTCAATGCTGGTGATCAGAGGCACGGGTTGTGCCAAACTCTGCCAGTCATCAATAGGCCCTGGAGCGATCACTTGAGACACTGTGCCAGTTAGAACGTTACTTGGCACAACAGTAGTTTCCAATGGAGTTTTTACAGCGTGTGGCAAGTAGTTGGCGTACAATGCAGGGTTTGATATTACTTCCTGGAGAAAAACAAACATATTTATAATAAGAGTAATAATAATATTTGTACAAACACTATCAAAATAGCCAAATACACAAACATATCGATAGAACGTTAAAACAATGGAATTCAATAATTTTTTAACCACTGGAGTCATACCTCGCACGTTACAATCAAGTCTTTATACACACATAACCTAACATACATCCTGTTACAGAAAACCACAATATTAAACACCAGTAGAACTGTGAGAAAATTCCTGTCTTTATAGACAGAAGTTTTCTAACAATAACCCAGATAAACTCCTATTTCTTGCTAGACACAGAAAGCAGAAATAGTAAATTCAGCCCATTCACTTGGTAGATAAAATTTCAAAGTAACAATAAAGGACGCTTTGAGAAGACAGGTGACCGGAGTCTCTTGGAGACCTGAGACCTGATTGCTTCATGTAAGTAGGAGTCATGTAGTCATGTAAGTGTAATAGAGGATGGAGTGATGGAGCCATAAATGCTTTTATCGACGTCGTTATAATCTCCAAATGAGAACTTCGTGAAAGCTGAATAAAATTTATAAGAAAGTAAAATATTTGAGGTCGTTATTTTTATTTTCATCAATCATATTTAACATCATATACATTTGTTTTAGAAGCCTCAAGTTAAAAACACACACAGACAATAAAAAAGTTTGTCAGATTAACATTTGCAGATGACAAAGTTAATTATAGCAATAACAAAAATATATTTAATCTTATATATAAAAATGAATCGCAATATGTGCTGGTAAGCGCATAACTCAACAATGCCTAGAACGATTTGGCCAATTCTTTTTTTAAAATGTTCATTGAAGTTCAAGGATGGTTTTTACAGCCCTTTTTTCCCCCAAAAACGTTTTCTAACTAAAAGTTCATATTGCAAGCACTCACTGTTGTCTCAGCAATGAAGGTGTGTTCCTAACATCAAAGAGTCAATTTGGGCTTTATTAACGCTACATATAGTTGAAATTCAATCATATCTATCAAAACAGTGTGCGTCCGTGCGTTGGAGCACAGAATACATCGTTGGAGGATTTAATGTCACGTTCCAAAATTGAATAGCCACAAAATGTAATAGGTCATTTAGACTTTTTTTGCGATTTGGTTGGCTATGCGACATTATATATAAAATAATTAGGAACAAAAAACTGCCACTGTACAAATCTTTTTGACAGGACGAAGTCTGTCGGTCTGTCGGTCCGCTAGTACTATAATAAAACTATTGAGTTACAAATAATAGCGGATGAAATAAAACTAACTGCACTGTACATTGGTCAATGGTCAATATTAGCAATATGAAGATGTATCCGCCGTGGATGTTTATGCGTCATGTGTGAAATATGTGTGTGTGTGTATGTTTGTATGTGACTATATGTGGCGAGTGACGCCTTCTGATATCATACCTGTGCTAGTCTCAACTAAGTACTAGTCCCAACTTCCATTTGTGAACATCTGAAGAGATAAGTTCGATTTTTAATTCGAGTCAGTACGAGTAAAATGACATTTCCAGTGTCATGTGTCACAAATCATGTTATTTAATATGGTATGTATTACATATTTACAATAAAGAAACGCTTTGATACTTAATAAAATAAAGCATGACTAAATGTCTAAATCTATTGATTGCCGAACATCACTATTGTAGTGGGTTGTAGTGGGTCACCCTTTTTTGTATCAGTGACAGTTGCACTTGTCATTTTACTGACTCGAATTAAAAATCGTAGTTTACGTGATTGATTACATAGATTGCACTTTCTTTTATTATTTTATTAAATAAAGTGGAATCACAAGAATAAAACAAAATTATAAAATACGTAACAATCAGACTACTCTCTGCCAGATCACAATAGCCTGCGGCAACAGAAAGAAAAAAAAATAGAATATTACTAACATTTTTTTTTCTTTCCGCATCATTATGATTTTGTTTTTATAATAATCTGTTTTTAATGTATATGTTTGATATAAACGTTCATTAATTCATTCACTATAGCGAGGCTCCAATGAGTGGTACTGCTTGGTAACGCTAGGATTGCCCGTCAAATTCTTTCTCTATCACCCTGACCTGTTACCTAGCCTTCTCTTAGTTACCTATTTGGCTGATTTTTATTTATGTGCAGTTATGATTTACATGGACATTTTAAACAATATTGCTTTTTGTATTCTTTATATTTAATAACTAGCTTTCCTTAAATATATTTTCTCATAGTTAAAATTATCTTCAAGCTCGGGTCTTTCAAGTCTTATGAGAATCTGTTCCCTAAGGATATTAATAGTTTCACGTGGTAAAAATGTCACCCTATATCTTTCCTCGGATCTCAAACTATTCCTATACAATCTCTTATCAAAGTTGGTTTAGTAGAGTCTATTCTATACAAACAGACAATCAAAACAAATTTTAATATTAAAATTCAATTTATCATATTCAAAAAATCTTAACTGTAGGCTAAAAATGCAAAAATATATAGTTTCTATAAGTCATAAACTAAAAATAAAGTATAGTTAGATTAAAAAATGAATAAATTGAAAATAAAAAAAATAAGCCCGTAGTTAAAGCAGTCTTTTTGTGTTTCAAACTTTTAAATTTGAAGTCAAAAAACTAACCAATCTAGATTTTAAAATATTTATTAATACGTGTCTTAATATTAGTAAAAATGTTTGTTGAAACGGGTCTTAATATTAGTAAAAACTCTTGTTGATACGGGACCTAACATTAGTAAAAATATTTGTTAATATGAGTTGTAATATTAGTAAAAATATTAGTTAACACGTGTAGTAATATTAGTAAAAATATTTGTTAATACGTGTCTTAATATTCGTCAAAATATTTGTTGAAACGTGTCTTAATATTAGTAAAAACTCTTGTTGATACGGGACCTAACATTAGTAAATATATTTGTTAATATGAGTTGTAATATTAGTAAAAATATTCGTTAACACGTGTAGTAATATTAGTAAAAATATTTGTTAATACGTGTCTTAATATTCGTCAAAATATTTGTTGAAACGGGTCTTAATATTAGTAAAAAAAAAAATGGTTGCCTGTAAAGTCGGTTTTACGGGCGAAGATTTTACGTGACAACGTCTTTTTCTCGGTAGAATATTTATTGATATGAATATAATTAAATTGCACAATAGGAACAAGGAATTGAATGAAAATAAGAATTGCACAAATTTTAACTATAGAAATATATTTTAACATTTACTTAAATTAGATGTTAAAATTCTTGCTCAACACAGTTTAAATCAAGTTTTCTTATATCTGCCACTTTTTCTTAATATTTGTAATTTTAAAGAATCAATTCGAAAATCAAAACATTTATTCAGATTGAAGGTTCAAATTTTTGCTAAATAAATTTGAAATTAATGAAAATTTGTAAAATAATAATTAATTAATTAATTAATTTTAAACTAATAATTTACTTAACACTATCAACATTTATCAATAGTATGACATAACCTATAAACTCAGTTTCTCAACTTTTGTGTCAATCTAACAATTAATCAATCAATCATAGTTTACGATAATGAAATATCAGTGTACAATTATTTACCTTTATTGTTGTAGTTGTTGTAAATGACGAATCTAAGCACTCCACATTTTCACTACAGACACAGCTGACGATACTTTAACCACACGTGTGAACTTGTATTATGACGCTTTCTTGTTTTTCCAACGCCAAGAACGTTCGAGAAAGACAAAGACAGAGACACAAGCATGCGCCGATTCAATGCGCCTAATTCTCTAGTGCTGCGCGCGCGGCAGACCGATCATAGTTGAGTGGGAGAGAGACGCAAGGCATTCGGCGGGCCTCTCTCTCGTTCGGTGACTCATCGTAACGTTACCGAGCGTTACACTTTTTCATAAGTGACTCCCAGCCGCAACCTAATTTAAGACGTTGTCACGTCAAAACTCTTGTTAATACGGGACCTAACATTAGTAAAAATATTTGTTAATATGAGTTGTAACATTAGTAAAAATATTTGTTAACACGTGTCGTAATATTAGTAAAAATATTTGTTAATACGTGTCTTAATATTAGTCAAAATATTATAATATGCGTCTTAATATTAGTGAAAATATTTGTTAATATGCGTCTTAATATTAGTAAAAATATTACTTAAAACGGGTTTTAATATTAGTAAAAACTCTTGTTAATACGGGACCTAACATTAGTAAAAATATTTGTTAATATGCGTCATAATATTCGTAAAAATATTTGTTAATATGCGTCTTAATTGTCAGAATAACACTTAACGAAGATCTTACATTTAACATGATGACTTGTAGAAAGGACGCGAATAAAATTCGACACTTCATTTTACAGCAATTCTCGATTATGCACTAAATATTTCTAAGTAAAATCGCATATAAATACGTTTATTATTTTTATCGTCGGTGACACAACTCAATATGACAATGATAAAGGGTTACGACAAATGTGTGTTTATGTAAGAGAACGAATCTTATCTTAAGATGGAATCGTTGAATAGTCATGTAGGTTCTCCGGCGATTTTTTAAAACTAAGTGATTAGCACATTATTGACATATTCGTTTTATATTAAACATTTTGTATCATTTAAAATCACGTATACTAATTTGAAAACTAAATCCAAAAACGCGCTCGATACGTAACTATAGATGTGGGATTGGAATCCTCATCTAAGCAAGAGCCGCGGTGATTATGTCGGACCGATCGAGGTGGCTTGATCGATGTGAGCTACCACGACCAAAATCATTGTCATGCCGTCGTTAAGAATAAGTTACGGTACTTGCACAAATCATTGTCATGCCGTCGTTAAGAATAAGTTACGGTACTTGCACAAATCATTGTCATGCCGTCGTTAAGAATAAGTTACGGTACTTGCACAAATCATTGTCATGCCGTCGTCAAGAATAAGTTACGGTACTTGCACAAAACATTGGGAGGTATCGACCATTTACACCATTTTATTTAATGTATTAATAGGGTACTTCCCTCTATATTAGAAAAGATCTAAAAGCATATAACCATGATAGCTTATGCATTAAATAGTCGGAACCATCATGTTTAAGTACATAAAGTAACGAAAATAATATACAAATTAGTTTCCAAGTATTCACTTTTTTAATCTATACGTAAAACAAGAGCGAAACATAGGCCGCCATGTCGTGACGTCATAAGGTACTGTAAACTTATGCGTGTCAATGTCATTATGAATCATAGCACGTGTAAAGCCGCAAAACAATAATAAAAGAAGTTTGTAGGTTGTTTTTTTAATGTAAGACAACGTTATAAATACGTATGTCAGTTAAATTGAAATCGCACGTGAATCACACTATGGAAAGCAGTTTTGTAAAAGGAGATAGTACGAATTTACCAAAAATAAATGCATTAATAGTCGGAAAATTCTTTGCTGCAAATCCCGACTTTTGTTCTGCCGAGTTACGGAGTATTAAAACATCGATGTCAGTATTACTCTTTTATTATTATTCCTTTATTAATTGTTTATATATAAAAGATAATAACTCATTTTTAAATTATGAATATAATAATACATAGCATCAAACATAGAGCTTTGTTTATTTTTATAGTACTTAACGAGTGTATAAAATTTTTATATTTTTAGTATATGGTTTACTGACACGCAAGGATCAAATTAAGATTCTTTTCTAAAAAGAGATTAATTTTTTTTTTTTTTTTTATTGCTAAAGTTGACAAACAAGCAGGCTGCCCACCTGATGGTAAGTGGTAACAGTCGCCTATAGTACATGTGGTTCCCACGAGATTCGCAGCAAATCTGCAAACCTCATAAGAACCACAGTGTACGTTGCCAACTTGTGACATAAGATGTAAAGTCACAGTACCCAGTAATTTCACTGCCTATCTTACCCTTCACGCCGGAACACAGCAAAGCGAACCCTGCTGTTTGGCGGCGGAAATAGGTAAGACGGAGGTACCCATGCAGACGACCCTGGTACAGAGTCTACCTCCTAGAAACTAATTCCCTATTATATTTACTAATTATTATGCTAATTCTTAATATAAAATAATTATACTAATTCCCTATTATACTAATTCCCTATTATATTTACAGTTTTATAAATTTCAGTGCCCAGTTTAACTTTAGGTCTTTTTAAGACAATCAAAATGGTACAACCAATATTAGTCTAAATTAGTTTTATTCTGTATACATATATTTCTCGAGGTTATTATTTAGGATTTTCTCTGATTTATATTATTTAGACATACAACTGACACATGCAGAGTCTGCGAACAAGAGCGTGAAACACCAATACACCTCTTGTGCTACTGTGAACCGCTGATTCACAAAAGAAACAGACACCTGGGGAAACACATCCTTGACCCAGATCAAATAAAAACAATCCGAACTGGGAACATCCTATCTTTCTTGGTCAGTGCCCAGTTAAGGGAGCTACTGTAGGGTCTACATGGAACCTACACAGGAGGCTGGTCACAATAGATCTTAATAGGTCGCAGTGATGCACATCAGCCCCGACTTACATGAAATAATAATAATAAATAGACATACAAAAGTTAGGCATCCCTAAGTTTTATGTGTAGCAGGGGAGGTAGCTGCCTCGGCCGAACAGTTTTCAGTTGTTACATCTTTATACATATATATCAGTATCATATCTTTGTATTTGTATATGTACTTTATATGAGTTTTATTGAAAGTACTTTAAAGATTTATTCTTATTCGCTTGACACTTTATAATAATTATTCTATCGAGACAATGAAAGTTATGGCATCATGCGGCTCTTTTTTACAATTATTTTTATTTTTTCTTTTTTTCGCTCATTTATTTTATCTGCTCCTTTTTTTAAACTCTACTCACTTAAAAAGTAAGATGAAAAATCTATGATTTCTCCAAATTAGGCAAATATTTAGCTGAGTCTTGACCTTTTGCTTTCTGCAACATATATTTATGGTGTTTGATTGTATGTTTGTTTTTTCTCAATTATTACCATTGTTTTATTTGATATTTATGTGTATTTTGCAGAAATTATTAATCGCTTTATCTATCTATTACTTTAATGTCTTCTACAAATTCCTCGCTACATTCTTCTCACCGCTTTCGCGATGGGGAAACTGTTCTGGGCATTTGCCCACTGCAGTGACATCTCTCGCCGCCCGTAACGACGGGCGGGGCGTTGGGGTGGCTACTAGGCCTGTGGTCTCTCTTGAGCTTCTGGGAGCATTGTCAGGAGAATGCTGCAGAGCTCAAGTAAACTGGTGAGTATGGTAAACACCGGGTTTACCTTCTTCTGAATTTTGTGTAGGGTGGCTCGGAGGATACCTTCGCACTTCTTGCGTTGGTCGCTCGGCCATACACCTCTTATGTCGGTAGCTGTTCTGTATTCACTTTCTGTGAAGGCTTCTGTTGTGTTTTCGTGTTCACTTTCGCTTTCGCTCTGGCTCAGTGAGGCTTCAATTATTTTATTGCACATTTCTTGTGCGGGCTGCTGGTTTTTGATCGGCTTTTCAACCCTAGAGGGGTTGGTTCGCTGGGTTTCTTGCGGTTGTTCAGGCGTGCATTTTTGTTTGGCATTCTTTTTCCTTGGCCTCTTCTTCTGTTTGTTTTTGGTGGCTTCGTCTGAGTTACGCCTCTGCCTTCGTGGGCGAGGCGCAGGCTTAAACCTGGTATCGTTGTTTGCAGCGGTCATCAGTGAGTGGGGTGCTGTCGGCTCGCTGTCTTCGACCTCTACAAATTCTTTTTTAATAAACATTTTCATTGACCTAATCGTGGTTCCAGTCGAATGTTTTCGGATGAGCTGTTTAGAAAGTATGGCAACATTCTATCGCCTAAGTATATGAAGGGCATAAAAGGGGGTGTTGCTATCGCAAACATACCTCTCTGTACCCTTAGTCATTCATACCAATATGCACCTTTAGTATAATTTTTCGGAGGGCCCATTTAGTGAGCAGTGAGTTACTTAAATCATTTGGGGGCTTTGGGAAGGCAGGTGACCGGAGTATCTTCCATAGCCCGGTTCTCATTACCGCTAAAATCGAAATACAATGGACCATACATATTTTGATTCGCAATGCCAATAGTTTCTGTGTATCTAACTGGGTATAGTCTGTAGTTGCATTTCTCATTGTGCAGATAGAGATTAGATCCAGTTGGTGACGACTTTCATTTAATTTCGCAAGCCTATAAATACACTTATTTTTTGCTAGATTGTACACAACGAGGTAATTGATAGATGATCATTAAAAATATCTTCTTGAATTTATTATAGTTGACAATTTATAAACCTTTCATCGCGCCTTACAAAGTTAAAATAAATTTAGGACTCTACTATTCTAAGCACAGGGCAAATAGGTCATACTACGAGCTTTTGATGCTTGTGAAATAATACTACGGCCGCGTCTCCGTAGACAGATCAATATTCGTAGTAAATATACCGTAGCGATGCCGGATTGCGTAACAGCCCAATTTCAGTTGGAGACAACCTTGGGAGATATATCTGTGCAATCGGGTTATTATAAAAAGTTAAGGTTATTACAAAATCACGCATGAAGATTGTAATATAATAGAAGTTTGAAAAATTACTTTGGTTTATAAAATTAAACAGAAATAAATAATGCTTATATTATATGCATTATATTGAATTATCCA
The DNA here is from genome assembly GCA_036419045.1 of Scirpophaga incertulas. NCBI lineage: Eukaryota > Metazoa > Arthropoda > Insecta > Lepidoptera > Crambidae > Scirpophaga > Scirpophaga incertulas. The sequence continues at coordinate 22,300,402 of CM071636.1, forward strand.
ACACATATTTTAGGATTTAACTGCATAGTTGAATTCTTTTGGTAAAAAAGTGTTATTTTTTATGGGTTTTGTTTATATGTTCTCACATAAGTTCGTTAAACGTTTGTATGGAAGATATATCTATTTACATCCGTATTTTAAAAGCTTTAAGTATGAAACTTATTTCTTAAAGCTTTGATTAGATAAATAAATTGTGAAAGTTTGTGAAAATTTTACCGTTCAGAGGATAAAATAATGATATAAGTTTTCATGGATCTTCACTTATGAACAATTTTCTTTAGATTAGATATAAATGAAAATTTAATTAAACGCTTAAAACATTTTACCTGCAAGGGGGACAAATAATAGGGTATTAGGGAGTAATTCCTTTCCATTTCCTTTCCATTGTAAAGTGTATTGGGATCCTTGATGTTGACATCTCCAGCGACGTTCAGTTCCGAAGTCAGCTGGAAGCCAAGGCCAAGCTGGCATCAAAAAAACTCGGTGTGCTCAATAGGGCGAAGCGGTACTTCACACCGGGGCAAAGACTTGTACTGTATAAGTCGCAAGACCGGCCCCATATGGAGTACTGCTGCCATCTCTGGGCGGGAGCACCTATGTACCAACTTGGGCCCCTAGACTCGGTTCAAAAGCGCGCTGCGAGACTTGTCGACGATCCCGTACTCACAGGCGGTATCGAGCCTCTAAGTCTTAGGAGAGACATTGCCTTCTTATGTGTGTTCTACCGCCTGTATAATGGGTTGTGTTCTGAAGAATTGTTCGACATGATGCCCACGGCCATTTTCTATCATCGCACCGCTCGCCATCGACAGGGAGTTCATGCCCACACACTGGAGCCTAAATGGTCCCGCACAGTGCGGTTCCAAAGGAATTTCCTCCCGCGTACACTTCGTTTGTGGAATGAGCTCCCTGCCGAGGTTTTCCCGCAGGCCTACAGTATGGGGTTCTTCAAAAGGGGAGTAAATAGGTTTTTGAAGGGTCGGCAACGCGCAAGTGACACCCCTGGTGTTGCAAGTGTCCATAGGCTACGGTAACCGCTCACTATCAGGCGTGCCGTAGGCCTGTTTGCCACCATCGTGGTATAAAAAAAAAATTGACATTACTAGCAACCCGCCCGGATTCGCACGGGTGCAATGCTTAGGTAAATATATCTACTACAAAATTTTTTGTTGAACATTTTAAGGTGGATAATACTGATATACATTATTTTGGTCTATCTCGTAGGGTTCAGCCAGCGTTTTTCAAATCAAATCAAATCAAATCATATTTATTTGCAAATACAGGTAAAGAGGTGTTACAAAGCTTATTAAAACCAGCACTATTCCATATTTAGCCTCGTGGCATGCAAATTTTCACAAAGAAAAATTTAGTCATTTAATTATTGCCTAGTTCTAGTTGTCTAATTTCCTTTCACAATTTTACGTATATAGGTATATATTGACAAAAATTTAAAATAAACATGAAAATAAAAAAAATATAAAATTAAATTATTAAGTATGTCAAATATCTGTGGTCAAATAGAAATATTATTATTAATTAGAGAATTCAATTAAATTATTAGATATGTCATATCAATATTCTTATAACTAGATATACATTACAAATTCCTATCATTAAAATAATCATCTACACTATAATAGCATTTGTCAATTAACAATTTAAATAGCTCCTGTTTAAATTTATTTATATTATGATGCTTTAATGATTGAGGGAGTTTATTGAACATCCTTGGTGCCATACTTATTACGCTTTTGCGTGTTAATGCAGTTTTACACAAAATATTACATAGTTTAGAGTTTCTAGGGCGAAGATTTGGTATAGGATTATTTTTTTCAAAGAGATTTGGATTAGATTTAACAAACAAACATGATTCATAGATATATAATGATTTTGCAATATAAGCGCATAAAAACGTGCTTATTTACGACATTACATACAAAAAAACCGCATCAAAATCCGTTGCGCAGTTTTAAAGATCTAAGCATACATAGAGGTCTCACAAGACAGACGGCGGATAGCGACTTTGTTTTATACTATGTATGTTAAGATATACATTTATATAAAAAAAGGATATGTACAAGAAAGGATAGGTGGACTTATCTCTAATAGAGATCTCTTCCAGCCAACCACAACAGACGTTCTTATGTATTTATTATTGTATAAATTAATATAGTATCAAAGTATAACAAAAATTAGACATGACTTTTTCCCGCACATTTCTTTCAAATACATATGTATAAATAAAAATATATAGTTAGTTAATGCCAGTACAAAAAACTTCTACCCAAAATTATTATTGCACGCGGATGAAGTCTCAGACACAACTAGTATTGAATAAGTGAAATTTCAAAATATAGTTATCTGATATTTCAATATCCAACGTGAAACAATGTTACTAAATGTTAGTCATATCCGATATAAAACCCTTCATTACAATTGATAATTTAACATTAATGTTTCATTCTAGAACATAATGGCTGTTAAAGTAATTTTATTTGTTTGCGCGGTGGTTGTTCTTTCTCAGGTAAATTTCTATAATATTTGATTTTTTTTTCTTTTTTTCATGGCTTTGCTTAGAACATTTAGCCAGTGTCAAAGTGGTGATCTTTTGGTTTACTTGCCAGCTCAATTGACTCAACCAAGAAGGACAGTTAATGCCTTTGTAGTTCTTTGGCATAGACTTCAAAAACTGTTTATAAATATTAAATTAACTGAATGAAACAGTAATTGGAAAGTGAACAATACGCTTAATAAAAACCTTAATTTAAATAGGAATATAAATATTTTTTTTTATTATCCTTTAAGACTTTTGCTTTGAAGTCGTTTAAATATTAATGTTTTCTTTTTGGTTTGCTTTGTAGGTGTAGATATAGTTTTGAATTCGCGTTTTTTTCGTTTTTATTGATTTTCTTAAAAACCTCCGAATCAATTTAGATATTAAATATTTAAATAGGACAGCCTTCAAAATAAGATCTATCAAAAAACACAAGATACATTGAAAATCAATTAACAATTGATTAGATGATCGCCTAATAAACACACAAAAAAAAAATATACAGTTGAGATTCTTTATTCAAGTCGGTGAAAAAATAGAGAAAAGTAACACACTTTACAACAGGGATTTGGTTATTTAATATGGTGATATGATTGTGTAAATATACAAATTAGTACGTTCTGTTTACTTTAAAATTAAAAAGGTTTTATATATTTTATTAAATTAAATTATATAGTTGTACAAAATAAATTAATTTTGCGATTTACTTATATTGCTTTCTAGTTTAGTTTTGGAAAAACATAGTTATATCAAAGCGAGCTTAATTTATTGTACTTTCTAGTAAGAAATTGTAAATTAATTCTTATGTTAATGAGATTTTTCGAAATAAATCACACAAAATTATAATAAATAGAGACGTCAGAAAGTTTTTATTTATATTTGTTATACATTGATAGTTTTCGAATAGAAGGATTAATCTAGAAATTGGAAAAAATGTAATATCCAAGTAGTTTTGAAGTTCCTATATCATGACAGTAGTGTTCATTTGACAGGATTAGCACGGGAAACTTAACTTCTAAGCAAAGCCAGGAAAAAGAAAAAAGTTTTGACATTCAGAACACTTTATTTGACAGTGGAAATTGGTGGAATAGGTCTCGGAAAATCGCTGCTTGAGTATAGTTAGAAAGAGACGGCGCTATGTGGGCTCAATAGACATAATAACGCAATAAACATAGAGTAAGGCTCGAACACGTTTCAATTGTAATTTTGAATTTCGCTTTCGAACAGTACCTAGTAGTTCTGGCATTTGTTAAATATCTCGTGTTGCTACAATTTTTATGATTTCAAAAGGTGCCTGTTAAGGCCTATATTGGATAAAGATTTTTGCATTTTATGACTAGCTGAAATAATTTCTCGCCCATTTTTATTTGTATCTAATTCATTATCTTTTTTCAGAACAGCTTCCTAAGCGTGTCGGCAAACCCGATTGGCAGCGATATTTTAGAGAGCTGCAACGGCCTCGTCAAACAAGGTCTCAACATCGGTCTCAATAATGACATGTACAAGAAAATATTCAGCATCGCTAGTAAACCTATCGCTTTCGCCGGCGACACGGTTAAAGCTACTACTGCTATTGGAGGCAATGTTGTTTCTGCAGTTACTGACATAGGCAATGCGAGAGTCAAAAAACATGCGAAAATCAACGCTAAAGAGAAAGGTGACGTTGAAGTTCAAGAAACTAAACACGACGATGGCAATGTTAAAGTAATCAAAGGCGATGGTGATGTGATAGTAGTTGACAATAATGAACATAATAACGTTGTCGTAGTAAGCAGAGGCCCCGGAAGTGTGAGTGTGGTTGACGCTGGTGGTAACAAAAACTTCAAGTATTCTAGCAGTTCCTTCAGCAGCGTTAATCCGCATGGCGTTACCAGTACTTCTTTTGTTGGACATAGTGGTAAAGGAGGGGGTATTGTCAGTATGAGTGGTCATGGAGTCAGCGTAGCTTCGGGAACAGGAATAGCAAGTGCTGGTGGAAAGTCAGCTGTTGGTCACCCAGCACTACAAGCAACTAAAGTATTTAATGACGCACACAGTATACTGCGTCATATAACATCTACTGCAAATAGCATGTTTTGTTCAGGGTGTGGTTCTGGTTTTCTCGTGTAAACATATGTACTTATTTACATGTCAAATATTGTTGTATTGTATTGTTGTATATTATTATTGTATGTATACTATTTGGGTATAACAAATAAGATATATATTTATATAGTTGATAATAATTTATTGTTCGTATATGCCTATTTGTAATTGATTTTGTATTGTTTGTATATTATGTGTTATGTATATGTTTATTCGTTATTTATTTAAAATATATATATATAATATATAATCAACGCAGAAGTTTTTTTCAATATAACCAGATAAGATACTAAACCTGTCAATTTAATTATATTAGATTTGAAATGAAATCGTTTATGTTTGCTAACTAGAATTTCGTATCCAGTAAAATTGAATGATGAAGAAATCAAATTTGAAGTTACGTTTTATATGATTTTTAAAACCCATAAATAAAATAAATGATATGACATTTTACAAGTATGATTTCTAACAGATTTTTAATTATAAATTTCTATGTTCAATTAATGTTTATATTCTAAAAATAATTCTGTCTCATTTATTTTAAAAAAGGGACAACTTACTTTTAGTAAGGAAATAAATCTTTATTTACCATAATATAACCTTACAATTTTAAGCACACCGCAGATTCTGTTGGAGTCGTGAATAAATTCTTATATAATAAAATTTTAATTCAAACGTAAATAATAAAATAACGCTAGTATTAAATTTCTTAACTGATGCGACATCCAAACCTTCGAAAATCCCATCTGTAAATCACCTAGTCTTGCGGATGCGGTAATCGCTCGCTATCAGGTGGTCCATTTTCCCCCGTATAAAATAACAAAATCTATCCAGTTTTGTTACTAGGATAACAATATGAAATACATATAACCATAATAAAAACTTAACCTGAATGTAATTGAAATTTAATTATAAAAACATACAAAGTGCCTTAACGGATAAAAATTTGTTCACAAACAATTTCCTGTTAGCTTAAAGACTCCAGCTTATAGGCTTGAAGTTAGCTTTCAAGGTAACAGAACCACGAACAGGAATAGTTCCTTGAAACTTAATATCTCCTTGCATTGAAAAATGTCCACCTACAGCTGATCTATTATTACATGTCAATTCTCTCCCCACGGACACTTCATCACAAGTACCGACGATCAATTGTTCAGTACTGTTATCTTCAGCATAAGCTTCCAATGAAGTGTTTTTTATATCAGCTACAATAGGAGAAACAGAATCCTCAATCACTGCATCATAATCAGGAAAATCTTCAACATCGTCAGAATTACAATTATTAAATGCTATTCGAAGCTTTTCAGCGCCTTCCTCATAATGAAAACTGCAGATGTTTTCAATGTCTATGTCGATGTATTGAGTTGTTCCAGCGTCGAAAACCTCAACGCCTCCCCAGCAAGGACACTCGATGCCTAATGTTATGTGCTGTGCTTCACATAACATTACACTCTGTAACATTAAATACAATTTAATGATATATATATATACATATTGTTACACTTACACCAATTAGCCTAGCCCAAACTAAGCTCTATAAGGCTTGTGCTATGGGATCTAGGGTAACGGATTGACATACATATATAAATATTTTTTATACAAATATATATCAACAACCATGACTAAGGTACAAATGCTCGCATTCATCACACAAACATCTGCCCCCACCGGGATTCAAACCCAGGACCTCGGAGATGGCGACACCTTGAAATCGGTGTACTATCCACTCAACTATGGAGGTCGTCGAAATTATGTCGCTTACACCGCGTGTTTTTATAAAACACGGTCCTTTATAAGGCGTGCGCGGTAAAGCTTTCAGTCTCGATATATTTTCGAGTCTCAGAAAAAGAAATCGAGACTCGGTCGGGTCCTGGGATTCCAGGGAAAAACGAGACTTTCGACACTTTGAAAATAAGTTAGGCAATTAATATAATATGTTTCAATTACACATTTTTGACTTGTCTGGTAGAGTGAGACGCCTAATATATATTATAAAGCTACTTCGCGACTGTATGCCTCCAGATGTGTTAAAACTTGTATTACACGTCCCTTTGTCAGTCGTTACTTCAATATTGTATCTCAGTTTGGGGTAGTGCGCCTAAGACCCATTTCATACTGATCGAAAGAGCACAGAGATCTCTCCTCAAAGTCATGTTAAGAAAACCTTTCCGTTACCCGACGAATAACCTATATAAAGAGTGCAGGGTCCTGCGTGTTCGTCAACTGTTCATATTGAGTGCCATTTTAAAAACGCACATAACTCTAAAACATCGAACAGATTACGCACTCATAAAGAGTAAACGCGTCTTTAGGATACCTTTACCCATAGCAAAATCTGGAATTGCTAGACGCTGTCCCAGATACTCACTTCCTTGCGTATACAACACGGTTAATACAGTAACTGACATAGTAGAGGTCTCTCTTGTCAAATGTAAGAGGGTTATTATGGGCTGGCTATACTCTCTCACTTATGATGAAACAGAAAACTTAATGCCCTCTACTTCAATATAAATCTCTGATACCCCACACAACGGTATGCCCTGTTTCATTTATTTATTTATTATATACGTACACACCACACACACTCTCGGTTAGTTATACTGTCTTATATACCTATTCACATAATTCAACACACACACACACACACACACACACACAAATAGATCCACAAAACAAAAAAAAATATATATAGAAATGATAGCCATAAATTAGACTAGGGTTATTATATTGTCGTCCAACTTAGAAAGTACATATAATTAGAAGTATTAGTGCACATACATAATCATAGTATTGTGAGCACCTGCGGAACTCAAGATACAGGCTTTCGTCTAGTTTGAGTTCCGCTGGTACCTGATTTGAATGCCCATTTTTATGCAATATCAACATAGTTTTGAAATGTGTTGGGCCATGTAACTCGGTGTTTGTTAATAAAGACTTATTATTATTATTAATTAAGTACTTTAATATTCAACTATTACAATATAATCAAATATAAGTAAAATTAACATTGTTCATTTTTATAATAGGCACGCAGAAAGCAAAGGACCTTCAAATTGTTTTCAGATAGAGAGGATCTGATCCTGTTGTAAAAGTAACCTGCACTAGAAAAGCTCTCTCTGCGTCGGCGGGGGGATGGATAACAAATAAATATAGCGCTGATTTAAATGCTTACTTCTGGCGCCACCATCCTCAAACAGAGCTTTTCCTACATGCAAAGTCGTTTGCAAGTAATGAATGCTGTTTGTTTTTCTGTTTTTTGAGGAAATTTTCAAGCTCACACCCTAACTGTTCTTTGGTAGTTAAACTAGTGAGCTCCGCAATCGTGATATCATTAAAATCATTAGCACGTATCGTAAAGTATTAAAATCATTAGGTATTCGATGAATAACTGTCAATTGATTTTTCAGTTGTAGATTTATTCAATCTTTCGTATAATTCTGTTAATTATAGTGTGATGTCGTCGTTATTTAAAGCATTGAAAGCCCTTGGATCCAGCTTATTTTTAAAAAACTGGGAAGGATTGTGAACGGATTGTAAAATACTCGTCTCAATTAGCCTGTTTTTCTTAATTCGTATACACTGCGACATATTAGGATTATTTAACTAATCGGGCGAGATCTGTCTCCGCCGGCATTGATTACGGCAATCGTCCGCCAGGGACGAGGGAGGTTGGGAGGGCTGTGGCCTCCTTCTGTGAAGCAGTGGTGCTCCAGAAAGTGACTCCAGTGACGCTCGAAGGAGACGGCGCCGGGCTCGGTAACACAGCTGCGGCGCCACACGACCACGCCCCTTCCGTGGCCGGGGAGCGTCGTCGGTGGAGGAGACCGGAGGAGGTAGTGTAGCCTCCCCCGAGGAGGGCTCCCCTCTAGGCAGGGGAGCGGAGGCTGGGGGTTCCCGGAAGTGGCTTGATGTTCCCGGGGGCTCCCTACACGCCTGAGGAAGGCCATCCCTGAGGTTTTTAGTGGGTAGGCCTCCCCCTTCTGGGGAGGAGAGCCCCACATAACCGCCGGTTCGCCACAGCCGGGGTATGCAATTTAATGCATTTTCCTCAGGGGAACAAAAAAAAAGGATTATTTAACTAGTCTATTACACTTCCACCGTTCGAGTATCTGCTCTTGTGACTCCACTCTGTCCGACCGGCTAAGGTAAGACAGAGGCGGGTGAGGCACATTGGTACCCTCGGTGACGCAATTCACTATTTCAAGGCTTATTGTTATTTTAACAAAACACTCTCAACGACATCGCTCCATGAGTCTCGGCGAGGCATTTGCAAAGCGAGAAGCAGCGAATGGAGCTGTGTAAGTAAGCTATCGAATTGACTCTACTTAATTCATCTATCTCATCTGTGAAGAGACTCATCTAAGAAGACTGAATGTCACTGAGAAAAAAAATGGCTAACAAAGTGTCCATAAAAGCTTTGTTGAATAATTACAGTAACTGCAACAAAACACTTGACATACAATAACAAAGGTCTTATAGTGCCCTCTGCAATTTTTTTATTGTCAGAGATTTATTGTTCCTGTGGCTTCGGAAATCTGAACCAAAGTAACAATGTTTATTAACGTTGTTAAGACAGCAACCGCGACTGCTGTTCGAATATTAACTTTAGTGTTTATAGTAGGACAAAATAATCTGTAACAAAACTAAAGTTGTTGTCATGTTTATTTATTACGATGCTGGATGAACAATATTCAAAACTTACAAAATTTAAGATTGTTCGCTTAGCAAATAAATTAGTGTTATGTGACAACTTTCGAGTAGTTGTTTCGTTTTGATATACGCAGGACTCGGCTCGGATCGTCCATTTCCTTCGCGAATGTTCGACAGAGCGGGCGCGTATTGTGTCGGTGTAGCACAATGGCGAAATATACTTTAAATCACGGTTGTGAACACTAAATACTTCTGCTCTACTATTTAATGTGAATTTAAAAGCAAGACAATTTACAACTAGTGCTTAGATTTAAGAACGGACATGAAGCAGGTTGGGTGAATCGTTGGGGTTACCTACGAAATATCGAATTTCAAATGATCGAATATCGAAATACACTAATAATATTTTGATATTCGATCATTTGGAATACGATATTTCGTAGGTAACCCCAACGATTCACCCAACCTGCTTCACGTCCGTTCTTAATCATGGCAAAACGGGAATATTTGTGGTAACAAAGCTAAATTGTTGGAGTAACTAATATGGGTTGTGATATCACAAGATCACAATTGTTTTTTTAGCAACATAATATTGTTGCCGAATCTACTAAATTGTCGATTTCATTTGACAATAAAAAAATTGTTATGGTAGCAATTCACTATGAACGGCTCTCCCGGATTAACTTTTTGTTGTTAATGTAGCAGGATTTTTTTCTCATAGCTTCTAAACGTTACTGCAATTTTTCTGCTCATACGCACTCTACAATAACTCTTTTATAAAGGCGAGGAATTGGGCGTGGATTATATATACTCTCGCCTTGACTTACCTTAATTCTACGCGCCACATTTCAATCAGTCAATAGATAAGATAGTTCTAAGTGTTGCTTTCATTGCGGTTTTTGCTCTATGCATACTATACATATATACATCCCTCGTCCAAGCTGCCTGCAAGAGATTGCAACATAGCAATAAAGCGGCCTGGTGTGCATTGTTATTTTTTGTATTTTTGACGTGACAACGTCTATTAAATTGGTACGGCATGGAGTCATTTTCGAAAACACCGTAACGGCCGAATCTGACGCCACACGGAGTCCACGCCTACTTTACCCCCACCCCTAGAGCGCCCGAAGGCATACTCTGAAACGGCGTAACGGCCGATCTGACGCCACACGGCAACGTAATCTATACTATAACTAGCTTTCTGCCCGCGGCTTCGCCCGCGTGGATTTCGGGATTGGGTTTATAGAGGGTTAAGGGTCATAGCTTTTGCCCACGGCTACATATGCGCGGAAGTCGGTTTATGGCGCGAAGGTTTTATCGCGCTTCCCGTGGGACTAAACAGATAAAAAATACCGCAAAACCTTGCTCAAGAATCAGTCTATCTATTGATGAATGAAATCCGCATGAAAATCTGTGCAGTAGTTTTCGTGCGAAGCCTTTATTGTGCATCCCGTGGGATCTGTCGATTTTTCCGGGATAAAAAGTAGCCTATTATTTAATCCGGACTTTTATCTTTACGTCTGCTAAATTTCAAAGCAATCGGTTCAGGAGTTACGGCGTGAAAGCGGAACAAACAAACAAACAAACTAACTCACTTTCCGATTTATAATATTAGTAAGGATTACACTGTTAGTAGCCCGCCCGTGTTAATTTAGATCCCACGGGAACAGATAAAAGGTGTCCTATGTCCTTTCTCGTTCCGCAGACTATGTGTATGCAAATATTAAATATTATTAAATAATTATATTGTTATTTCTTGCCCGTGGCTCCGCCCGTCGTTGCTCCGTCCGCGTTAATTTCGATCCCACGGGAACAGTAGCTACTTTCTTCCGGGATAAAATGTGATATCCTTCCCCGTACCACAGACTATGTGTATGCAAATTTTCGTGATGATCGGTGCAGTAGTTTAAGCGTGAAGAGGTAACAAACAAACAAACAAACAAACAAATAAACAAACAAACAAACAAACACACTTTCGCATTTATAATATTAGTTGGGATATAATAAAGCTGAAGAGTTTGTTTGTTTGTTTGTTTGAACGCGCTAATCTCCGAAACTACTGGTGCGATTTGAATAATTCTTTTTGAAATTGCTAAATAACAGCTAGTTGAAATTGAAGTGTAGAAGGATGGAGTTGATTGAAATCGGTTATCCAAGGTGGGATCACGCCCCATGTTCCCACGACCCTGTCACGCGGCGATGCAGTTCTTCTCGGCGTGTTTGACGGCGATGTCGGACGCGCAGCTGATCGAGCGCTCGCAGTAAGGCGTCCGTGAGGGGCATCGCTGAGGTTTTTAGTGGCTAGGCCTCCCCCTTCTGGGGAGGAGAGCCCCACATAACCCCGCGCCTTTCCCAGGACTAGGGCTATGCTGTTTTATGCATTTTCCTCAGCGCAGCAAAAAAAAAAAATTAAGGAGGTTTCTGACGTCAGAAAACCTCCTCGTGGTGCACCTTGAGCAACGTCTTTTTACGGCTAATGGTGAACAGAGGGCTCCCTGAGAGGAGGCGTGGGATAGCCGGGTCCAACCCGGTGGGCCGTTTCTATCGGCCAGTGGCGGAGGGGCGAAGCAAAGAGGACTCCCTCTTTGTCGTCCAGGAGACTCATTAAACACGTTAAACGCCGACGGGGTCGTGGTAGTTGCCCGCCAGCGGTTCCATGGCCTCGTCAGAGCGCAATGCAGCTCTCCTTTGGGATGACGCCCTTGCGCCCAGGCGTAGTGGGGTTTTTAGTGGGTAAGCATCCCTCTTCTGGGGAGGACTTCTGTTATTTAGCTAAATAACATTACGCTATGACCAATAGGAGCAAAGACAGAGCGGTAAATGTGTAAAAAACGGGGAAAATTATTCATTTTTGAAGGCTTTCTTTGCGTGCGCTGCGAAAACGGTTCAAGATACACAAAAAATATGTATGAAAGAATTATTCCTCTATACATGATCTAAAAAAAAATCCGCTACGGCATATGTCTATCTTTTAAGGTTTAGTCACAATGACCGTTTTTATGGTACCAAATTTGGTCGAAATAATTTGTTTAAGTTGTATCAACATAATAATACTAAAAATTCTGCGGAAACTCGACCATTCCGAAAATCCCGCAAGAACGGGAACTATGTGGGAAAAACCAAAAATCTGCCGGAAGTCACTATTCCACGCGGACGAAGTCGCGGGCAAAAGCTAGTAAAAATATAAATGTTATACATTACTTTATTTTAAATAATTTCATTGCACCTAGAAAAAATTACCATGTAATAGACGTTGTCACGTTCAAATATCGGCAGTAGACGGAGTTCTACAGACAACCAATTTTTTTTTTGGTCTATGTTCTTGTGTTTGGTGTGTACAAATAATAGAGAGTACAGATTATTAAGTTTACCGGAATAAATTTGTAGCAAGAACCGGATTACTTGCAACTTGTACTATTTGTACTTGCAACTTGTTGTACATTTGTTATTTGTTGTATTTTTTTTGTCTATGTTGTTGTTTTTGGGCGTGCAATAAAGTATTATGTTATGTTAAATATGTAACAAATAATATAGACTGAGCGTGCGGATGTCAATATATATTATTAAGTTTACAAAATAAACTTCTAATCGGAACCGGAAAATTGTAAACAATTTCAAAGTATATAAATAAGTAGTAATAGTAGAAGCAACGAAAAAACAAACATGACAATACAACATAATCTAAAATTACAATATGAATACGGTGATTATAGATTGACCAAGGCTACATGTGACCGGAAAGCTGGATCATATCCAACGCAGCGAATCAGCATCGCCATACAACGTGGCAATGCTGCTAGTCTTATGGGGACGTTGCCTGACGGCAGCGATTTATTTCAAATATTTTATTTATATTTTAGCTTTTAATTTTACTAAATAATTATTAAGAGATAATATTTAAAATTTAATGTAAATTAATTAGTCTTTAGTAGTAATATAGTATATGAAACAATTTATAACTCTATCTAATAATTGTCAATATATTGTAATGATTATTATATGAATATTGTGCTAGTGCATTTGATTGTTACAACAAGATTGCAAAGTTTCTCTGAAATTGATAAAACCATATCAAACGTTAAGACATATTTAAAACGTTAATAAATATCAATACAAGGTTATGTTGAGACATTCTGAGTTGCAATTACGCCTACTTTGGAATTTGAAACTTTGCTTAGGTAAGTAAGGAAGAAAGTCTACACTAATATTATAAAGAGGAATGATTTTTTTTTTTTTACATTTTATGGGCTTACTTTTGGTCTCAGGCTAGCCCGAGGGCATAGACGAGGCCTACGATGGAGCGAGTTAGCCCAGATAATGCCTGTGCACTCGTTTCTTAAATAGTTCCAGGTTGTATGAGCTCGGAAATACAGACGCCGGCAGGGAATTCCACTCTTTTGCGGTGCGCTATTATGCGCACCGCAAAAGAGTGGAATTCCGCTATAGGGATTTGGAGAAGCGCCGCGTACGGATATGTGGAATATCCACCAAGTAAGGGTGGTATCCTGCCGTACGTCTGGATGTCCGATGGTAAAAGGGAGATGGGGGAATGAGCTCATGCAGCTCATGAGCACACTCACCGAAGTGCAATCTGTAGAATACCGCCAGACTACCGTATGTAACGAATAAAATCAAAAAGTACTGGACCGATTTTAATAATTATTTTTTCATTAGAAAGCTACATTATCACTGAGTAGCATAGGCTATATTTAGTACTAGATTACTATAGAAATCTTTAGAAATTCTTATTAAAACCAATCGAAGGTGTAAAAAAATTAGCTATAAAATGTCTTTCATCGCATAGGTACGCTGCGAAGAGTAATGTCTACCCGTGCGAAGCCGGGACGGGCCGCTAGTTACAGATAGAGATAAATCAACTTTTCAACACACTTCCTCATAAAGTGGCTCTAATCCCGGCAATTAGGCACATAATGACACCTATAATCAAACTGTGACTTTTTCATTACTATTATTCACGAGTGAGTAATAGTTTTTTTTTTTTAATATTATTGGTTGAGTTACGCTTACATATGCGCTAAAAAGCTATCCGCGAAAAGCCCAAAAAAAGGGAACCTCATTTTTTAGTCTATGGCCGATGCGCGCGCATAGGAAAACTAATTAATTTTTCCCGCCATAACGAAATTTATTAGTCTATGGCCGATGCGCGCGCATAGGAAAACTGATTAATTTTTCCCGCCATTACGAAACATTTTTCACAACTCGTCTCGTTTTGAAGTTATTTAGTTAGTTATTAATTAAGATGTCTGCAAATACAATTTATGAAGAAAATGGTTTTTTTATTTAAGTATTATTTTATTCAGAAGTGTGTTGAAAAACCTTATATGATACACGTGTGTATTGATGATTACCGACCTCAGCTCCTTAAGACCCTCGCCTGACGGCTCGGGCCTCAATGCGCCTCAGCGGTAATCACCAACATTACACACTTGTACCATAATGTACTATTACATATCAATCTATCTTACAACTTTATGTCATTATGCACAAGTAGGCTTCTTCTTTTTTTTTTCTCTTACTTTGGTCCCACTTTTATTTGGGGTCGGCTCAACATATTGCTCTACCACTCTCCTCTATCACTGGATATTTAGACACTCTCTTCTTTAACATATCATCATTCACACAGTCCATCCATCGTTTCTTCGGTCTTCGTTTCCCCCCACGCCCTTCCATTTTCAAGTCCATAACATTCCTAGTAACATGATCTTCCCGCCAGTAAGCTTCTATAATTCCTATTCCTTATTCCTACTAGTCCATACTAATATTATAAATGCGAAAGTAACTCTGTCTGTCTGTTCCGCTTTCACGCCAAAACTACTGAACCGATTTAAATGAAATTTGGTACACAGATAGTCTAAAGCCTGAGAAAGGACATAGGCTACTTTGTTATTCGAAAAAGGTTGTAAAGGGTTGTAAAAGCTTGAAAGAAGGGATGCTAGGTTGTATGGAAATATTGTTAAAACTACTGAACCGATTTAAATGAATTTGGTACACAGATAGTCTAGAGGCTGAGACAGGACAGAGGCTACCTTTTAAAGCAGAAAAGGGCTGTAAAGGGTTGAAAGGAGGGAGTGAAAGGTTGTATGGCAGTATTGTAAAAACCACTGAACCGATTTAAATAAAATTTATACACAGATAGACTAGAGTTGGTACGGCGGTTGGTCGGACGGACTACGTTTGGTATATACGGGGTAACCACCCCGTATATATCAATCGTAAAACCCGAGGACCCAAGGAAGGAAATAAGATAATTTTACCGACGGAAAACATATCCTTCCTGTGGGAAATTCGAATATAACGCGGGCAAAGCCGCGGGCGGAAAGCTAGTATTAAATAAATAAAGATATAAAATAAAAATGTTTGACAATCAATTTATATATGTGCATTTATTAGTTGTGCAGAAACTTGTGATACGACAAGCATGCCAAAATATATCACTTCTTGTCACAAAAACTTCCCAAGAACCAGTTTTGCAACAAAACTGTTAAGTCTAGGTTTAAACTGTATTAAAATTACTTTTCTCCCTCAGGAGGTTATGTCGGACTGCACGCGGCCAGAGCGGTCTGACCACATGACTTGCCGACTAAACTTCTAAGAACTTCTAAGAACCATATGAGCAAATCGTGAAGGCGACCGCCCCTCAGCAGAGGAAGCGATGCAGCGCAGGCCCATAACAGGGGCCTAAAGCGCTTGAAAAGGCGCGGGAAGCCAAAGTGGCGCCCGCATTATCACGAGGGAAAATTAAAAATACCTTACACTAAATTGCATTTTTATTACATATCTCAGACCAACTAAGAACTATTTTGTGCCAAGGACCGCCTCTGGATTGCGGAAGGATGATACTATTGAACTAATGTAGTCGGCGCTATATGGACTCAATAGCACGATTCTCTAAGTGTATTCAAGGTTGTCGTTAGAGATGCACCTCGCTTTGATTGCCCACCTATGAATGTCACTATTACCTGACTGCGTCCGATGGAAAGTTATGCTTCTCGAGAGAGAGTTATGTTTGGCACGCTCTGCAGCCTGAACGGCTAGATCTTTTTTTGTTTTTTTTTTTTATGTACACTATAGGATTTTTATTCTGTGTCGTGGATGCAGTCACAAACAGAAATCTCACATGCACAAATACTTAGACCGGAACAAATTTTTGTAGGTTGGTATACAAAATATCTGTTCCTTGCGGGAATTGAATTCGCGACCCGTTGCGTAGAAGCCACTCGACCACTGCGCTAAATGTATCGTCAAATTGATTGATTGTAGCTTGAGAGGTGTCGTTAGATGTGTAATTTATTATGAGAGCGACATTAAGTATATTAAATTCAAAAAATAATTAATGATAACAGTTATTTTTTTTTTTTTTATTGCTAAAGTTGACAAACAAGCAGGCTGCCCACCTGATGGTAAGTGGTAACAGTCGCCTATAGTACATGTGGTTCCCACGAGATTCGCAGCAAATCTGCAAACCTCATAAGAACCACAGTGTACGTTGCCAACTTGTGACATAAGATGTAAAGTCACAGTACCCAGTAATTTCACTGCCTATCTTACCCTTCACGCCGGAACACAGCAAAGCGAACCCTGCTGTTTGGCGGCGGAAATAGGTAAGACGGAGGTACCCATGCAGACGACCCTGGTACAGAGTCTACCTCCTAGAAGTTGTTGTTGAAGAGTGTGCCTCCTAGTTAAGTTGGAGCCCTCGGAAACATTCCATAAATGACTACTGATGATTAGTGAATTGAGAGCATATACCTAAATTTCATTGCAGATTACTTATATAATCCAGGAATCATAGATAATCCAGGCCAAGGCTGAGTTTAGTCGGTATTTTGATCGAACCCCCTGAATCGATCACTAATCATCATGGCACTTGATTGCAGTGGTATCCATAAGGATTCTCAGCCCTCGTCTTCAGAGGGAACAAAATATATAAATCAAACATTTAAATATTGCATCCCAACTAATATTATAAATGCGAAAGTAACTCTGTCTGTCTGTCTGTTACGCTTTCAGCCTTTTTTTAAGCCTCGCAACCGATTTTGATGAAATTTGGTGCAGACAATCTTTAGACCCTGAGACAGAACATAGGCAACTTTTTATTTTTAATTATATTTTGAACAAAATGGATGAAGGGGTTGAAATAGAGGTTGAAAGTTTGTATGGGATTTCTTAATTTTAAAAGATAAAACCATGAAACTTTATATTTAAGCACTTGATAAGAAATCTTAATGATTTCTTTTGTTCTTGCATTTATTAAATTTCGACCAGCTAGGGGGTGAAATAAAGGTTGAAAAGTATGCAAGTTCGTCAAATATCACATCATAAGAAACAAAAAAGCGTTTGTTCTAGCATTTTGAAATTTTTACCAGTGTGGGGATGAAATAGGGGTTGAATTGTAGATAAGACCATGAATCTTGGTACATTAGACATAAGGGACCAGGATTCACAAAAACTAATTTCACGTGGGCGAAGTCGCGGGCGGAAAGTAGTAAAATATAAAGTCTTCTCACCTGCATCAGCCAAAGCTGTAGACAAACAATCACACTGGTAACAAGTATCATTTTCAAACAAAGACTGTTGTATTTCCACAGGTGCCGTGCACCCATGCTTTTATAACAATTTAACTGTGTTAATTATCAATTTTGTAAATTGAATTCGCGGAAATTAATTTGGAAAGCATTGAATATGGTAAAGTGACAATGACGCCGATTAACAGGTGGTTGGTTGTATGGTCGCATGTCCAAACTTGATAACTGTTTAATAAATACCGGGTTTTAGACATACGAGTATATTTTTCTCAAAAAGAATTAACAATTGTTACAAAGTAATATCAATACATAGTATAAAACAAAGTCGCTTTCGCTGTATGTCCGTATGTATGCTTAGATCTTTAAACTACGCAACGGATTTTGACGCGGTATAGTAGAGAAACACTGATAAATTTAAAGGTTTCTAATGTGATGTCGTAAATAAGCACGTTTTTTTGCGCTTATATTGTAAACGCTGGCTGAACCCTACGAGATAGACCAAAATAATGTACTACAGTATTGTACAACTTACAAAAATCCACAAAAAAGTCCGCGATGGTATATGTCTATCTCTTAGGGATAACCCACCATAACCATTTTTTCACTGCACCCGTGCGAAGCCGGGGCGGGTCGCTAGTAATAAAATAAAATAGACGATCTGCAGAAACAAATCAATAATATGTAGGTAGGACTTAAAAAAAAACTATTGTTTGTTTCAATCAGCTAGGTGGTATACGTTGCCCTGACGAGACTCAAAAAATCAAAGTAATCTTTATTCAACATAGACCTTTACAGGCACTTGCTGACGTCAAATCAAACAAAACAAAAAAAAAAAACAAAAACCTTGCCCGTACGTACGAATAAGGAAAAAAAAATATTGACTCTACACCTGTTCGGAAATTGGGAGAGCCTTCTCGAGAAGAACAGGCAAGAAACTCTGAAGGTCTATTTTTTATCTCCTCTTTTCAATGTTAATCTATACATATAATAAGACAGTAAAAATATTTTGTCTGTACATTTAGTATTTTTGACTGAAATGGATAGAGGGGCACTTAAATAGATTATTAGAAAGAAAAAAAATTTTTTGGAATTTTTTGTCTGTCTGTCTGTATGTATGTTCACGTTTATCTCCGAAAGTACTGAACCGATTTGCTTGAAACTTTCACTATTTGCTTTGTTTTAACTCAGAATAATATCTAAACTTTGTTTCATCAAAATCGGTTAATTAAAAAAAAAGTTATCGTCATTTTAATGAACTCAAATAAATAAAACTGGAGTGTCATCTGTGAAAATTGAAGACGGTGAAATTTTAATCAAAAGTACTGTGAAAATAATATTTGTGGAAAAGCTCATTGTTTTGTGCCATACTATACATACATACATACTAATATTATAAATGCGAAAGTAACTCTGTCTGTCTGTCTGTCTGTTCCGCTTTCACACCAAAACTACTGAACCGATTTAAATGAAATTTGGTACACAGATAGTCTGGAGCCTGAGAAAGGACATAGGCTACTTTTTCATGCAAAAAAGGTTGTAAAGGGTTGTAAAAGGTTGAAAGGAGGGATTATTGATTGTATGGAAATATTGTTAAAACTACTGAACCGATTTAAATGAAATTTGGTACACAGATAGTCTAGAGGCTGAGAAAGGACCTTTTAAAGCAGAAAAGGGTTGTAAAAGGTTGAAAGGAGGGGGTGAAAGGTTGTATGGCAGTATTGTTAAAACATATCCTTCCTGTGGGAAATTCGAATATAACGCGGGCGAAGCCGCGGGCGGAAAGCTAGTAATTATAATAATCTTATATATAATAATGAATCGCATAATGTGTTGGTAAGCTCATAACTCAACAACGTCTGGACCAATTTGGCCAATTCTTTATTGTTAATGTTCGTTGAAGTTCAAGGAGGATTTTTACAAAGAGGGAAATTCGAATAATTATCGGAAATACCCTAAAAACAGCCCTTTTATTTTCCCATGCAAACGTTTTCTAACTAAAACGTACAGTCGAATTGAGCTTTATTGTTATTGTATAAAGTTTATATTGCAAGCACTCACTGTTGTCTAAGCAATGAAGGTGTGCTCCTAACATCAAAGAGTCAATTTGCGCTTTATTAACGCTACATATAGTTGAAATTCAATCATATCTATCAAAACAGTGTGCGTGCGTGCGTTGGAGCACAGAATACATCGTTGGAGGATTTAATGTCACGTTCCAAAATTGAATAGCCACAAAATGTAATAGGTCATTTATGGCCGTTTTCACCAACCTTGTCTTAGCTTAGGTGACTCCTAAGAGACATGCTGTCTCACTCTTTTCAGTTAATATAAAAAGTGACAGCATGTCACTTAGGAGTCACCTAAGCTAAGACAAGGTTGGTGAAAACGGCCATTAGACTTTTTTTGCGATTTGGTTGGCTATGCGACATTATCTATAAAATAATTAGGCACAATAAACTGCCACTGTACAAATCTTTTTGACAGGACGAAGTCTGTCGGGTCCGCTAGTCTATCTATATATATAAAAATGAAACCCGTTTCGCGTTGTCACGGCATCACGTGTGAACGGCTGAACCGATTTCGATAATTCTTTTTTTTTAAATGTTTGTGGAAGTCCAAGGATGGTTCTTACGGAAAAAAATATTAAGAAAATCTCTCAGAAATATTGAAAAGTATACATTTAATTTTGCATATTTTAAAAAACGCGCGTTACGAATGTCAATTTTTTTTTTATACGAATGTGAACGTCATTCACAGCCATAGACTATATTAAAAGAGCATTAGGTCAACTATACAAAATAAAGTAGTGCATCAAAGCTACGCTAAGGCGGTACGAAGTTCGCTGGGTCAGCTAGTATAATATAAAACTGGAACTATAAAACTGGAATAATATAAAACTGGACTGGAAGTGACAGGCGCATACAGTTATCATAATTTCAAAATTACAAACTAAGGACTTATCCGACCCGTCCGAACCCATCACTCGCCCAAACGAATCACTCCCGCCGGCCACCAACCGCGTCGTCCCTCACGCCAGACACCCACGTCTCTTGCTCACTCACCGCGCTCGTCGGCGAGCGCGAAGACCCGGGCCACACATCCGTCAAACATATACCCGGTACCGTCACGTACCGGGTAGATTCTCAGCCTCCACTACACGACGAGCTTGTGCGTTCGAGCCATTAGACGGCGCGCTCAAGTTGCGTCGACTCCCTTTGTTTCGACCCTAACGACCCCGAAACGATCGCCGGTGTCGTTAGTCGGGTAGGCGTCGAACCTTCTGTTCGTGCGCCTTGCACTACCACACTCTACACAGATTTCTAGGAGGTAGACTCTGTACCAGGGTCGTCTGCATGGGTACCTCCGTCTTACCTATTTCCGCCGCCAAACAGCAGGGTTCGCTTTGCTGTGTTCCGGCGTGAAGGGTAAGATAGGCAGTGAAATTACTGGGTACTGTGACTTTACATCTTATGTCACAAGTTGGCAACGTACACTGTGGTTCTTATGAGGTTTGCAGATTTGCTGCGAATCTCGTGGGAACCACATGTACTATAGGCGACTGTTACCACTTACCATCAGGTGGGCAGCCTGCTTGTTTGTCAACTTTAGCAATAAAAAAAAAAAAAAAAAAAAAGATGGCTATGTTGCAAAGCTGAACACAGCCATCTGAGGGTTCAGCATGGGACCATCCAAAAAAAAGTTTTTGACGTGAATACGTCTTTAAAATTGCTTCCATAGGGACGCAAATCAAAAAATCGAATGATAACAAAATCGGGGGATACAGTTTAGTGTTGTAGCTACACTATCATCCCATCCAAATTTCAATTACACCACTGGATAGCTAAAGGATCAAAGAATTTATTACGCCCAGTAAAGACTGTAACACATCGCGCGCGGTGGAGGGGGAGCCCCGCCAATTTGAAGGCCATTTTGCTGCGTACTATTACCCGTTACGAGACGTATTCACGTACAACAAACGGCCGTGTCCATAAATAACACAGCCACACCTCCTTTTTTTTACAATAAATAGTTGTTATTACTATATTTTTTTAATATATGTATATTGTTAATTTCTTTGCATAATTAATACATATATTCACATATTGACGCCTCTTTTCCACGGGGGTAAGCTGAGACCACAGTTTTCCACGTGTTACGATCCAAAAATACTTCCCTACTTTTAATTTTGTAGTTTTTTAATAATAAACAATGTTCTGTATGTTGCAAAACGCTGCAAATTTAACAGACGTTTCAAAACGGTAATAACAACCTAATTCTAAATTTGCAGCGTGTTACTAAATTTTTTGGCAATGTTATTAACAAAAAACACTTTTCACTCTTTTTCAACCCTTTCCGTACACCCCAAAGCGCTGCAAGATCACACGGTAAGTTATTTTACCTTCTTTATAATCCTCAAAATTCAGCTAGTTACTAATTTCTTGCGGGTTTGAGGCTTTAATGACTGGACTATTTCCTAGAATTTTATTTCTATGTTTTTGTAAGTAATCTGTGTACCTCTTATAGAAGAGAACAGCCACACAACTTTGCTTGCAAAAAAGTCAGGCAGCTTTTTTCAGCAACGGACCGTATATTACGTTCCGTTTCACATGTAAACCGTGCAGACGGTCTAGCAAAACTATATAATAAACTTTCAAACTCTCTTTAAAGTTTATTACTTCTAATTTATATTTTTACTAGCTTTCTGCGCGCGGCTTCGCCCGCGTGGATCTAGGGATTGGGTCTATTAAGGGTCATAGCTTTTGCCCACGGCTACATATGCGCGGGAGTCGGTTTATGGCGCGAAGGTTTTATCGCGCTTCCCGTGGGACTATCCGTTTTTCCGAGATAAAAAATACCGCAAAACCTTGCTCAAGAATCACTCTATCTATTGATGAAAACCGCATGAAAATCTGTGCAGTAGTTTTTAAGCGAAGCCTTTATTGCGCATCCCGTGGGATATGACGATTTTTCCGGGATAAAAAGTAGCCTATTATTTAATCCGGACTTTTATCTTTACGTCTGCAAAATTTCAAAGTAATCGGTTCTATAGTTATGGCGTAAAAGCGGAACAAACAAACAACCAAACTTTCCGATTTTTTTTTTTTATTATATATATGTCTACTCCACGGACTCGTAGTCCGTGCCTTTTTTAAACTGTCCTCGCTTGGATCTACTACGTACTGTACGTACAGCGTCATATTATCTTATACATAATACTATTCCGTGACTTAACATTAACGTGAGTTGCGCAGCACTTACTTATCTAACAATAGTACTTTCTTATCTAATAACTATCCTAATATATACCTACATACAACCATTTAACAATACATTTAATTTCAATACTTTATACAATAAAATTAATTAATCTAATAATAATAAGCTATCCTAACATACATTAATAATTAAATTAACCCTGCAATGGTGTCGATTCTAGCGTGATTCTCTAAACCCAAAAACCAACCCAAACTCAGATCTGGGATCGGAGAATGATTCCGATTCCGATTCCGATTTATAATATTAGTAAAGATTAATTTATTAATATTCATAATTAATTTGATTATTACTCATGGTTCTGTTTGTATTTGTATCCTATAAATAATATAAAAAGAATAAAAATGAAAAATCTCGTCAATAATTCGTAAATGTATAACCATAGTCACGCTATTTACTTTACCGCACTTATCGCACAATTAAAGATCGAAATATGACATGACATGTTGTAATACAATATTTAGTAATTATGCTTATAAACGTGCTTTATCCTTTATTTCGAAAGTTTGTAATATTTACAGATATAAAAGGTTCTGTTTGCACACTGCTAAGTTAATAATTTATTATTCACCGTAAAAGATCTTGTGAGGAGACATGAAGATTTGTGCGCTTGGTTTGTCTTCGCTATGCTTTGCTCAGGTATTTCACAACACCAGATATTCCACGTCGTAAAAAAAATATAACTACAGTCGGGTCAATTTAATAGGCCACATTTGACATTTGTTCATAGTGAGGTGACCTGTTTAAACACTCCGATTATGGTGAAAAAATCGATATTTACTTCAAACATATGTGAATCGAATACAGTTATTATGGAAAAGTACTTTTTTTATAAGATCCCTATCTTATTAAAAAAGTACATTTCCACAATAACTGTAATAGGCAAACGAGCAAATGGATTACTTGATGGTAAGTGATTATCGCTGCCCGCAACAACAGATGTGTTGCCGGCCTTTTAAATGGGAATACGCTCTTTTTTATAGGTACTGTATTAATATATTTTACGAGTTTAATTGCCTTAAATTTTTTTAATATCAATTATTTCTCTGTTTATTAAGTTATTATTGTTTTTTATTATGAAACAAAAGCATAACATGTTTTATTTTAATAAAAAAGACATCACTTACGTATAGACTTCACTAAACGCAATATTGTAACAACGGCCATTTGTGCATTTCAACTTTAATGAAATGTCAAATGTGGCCTATTAAATTGACCCGACTTTAAATTATCTACGCGATTTTTCCTCAATAAAACGGAATCTGATTCTATAGGAATCAATTGGTACTTTCCACAGTTAAAGTTTATGCTTAGACATAAAAACCATTTCCGCATTTTTAAATCTATTTTTTAAGCTTTTGATTAAAGCATCCTACTCATATTATAAGCGCGAAAAAGTCGTAAAAAGTACTGAATGGATTTTAATTAAAACTTTACAATAATATAATTATATTTATTCAATAACTTCTATAGTCAATATTACATTTTTTTAGCTTAACTTATATGTATACACGTATTATATAACGGTAAACATACCTGAACTAGGATTAACCTGTATCTCAGGCTTGTAATTATAAAATAAAAATATGGACACTTAAATCAAATGCAAAGAGACTTAAATATAAATAATAATACAAATTATTTCTGTATCGTCATACGACATAACTTGAAGTGCTTCTTGAAGAAGTATTTTAGCTTTATGATAGGTACAATTAAACATACATAGCTTGGCGTTTAATCTATTATATAGAAAAGGTCCCAGAAATACATAAAATCTGGCTAAGAAAGTATGCTTAATTCCTATATTTTGAGTACAAACAATATCCCTTCGTCTTTTGTTAGTATATTCGGTACTAAAGGGAAGTATATAGCTTATAATAACCATCAAAATAACACATAAACTACAATTTATAAAGATATACGCCACTTTACTATATAAAATAATAATACCTACTCGAAATACTAAATCTGCACAGACGAAGTCGCAGGCACTAGCTAGTAAAAAATGTCTAAAATAAAATGTTTATGTTTACAGATCGTCCTTACATTTCCCTACAACATCGGACATAACATCAATAATTTTGGTAAGTCTCACAAACCACTTGACAGCGCCATACATGACATAGTTAATGGCTTGAAAACACTTGCAAGCCACAGTCCTGATGCCAGCAAAGGATTGAACAGATTTATATGGCAAAATCCAATGCCAAACAAAATCGATGCACTGACTACTCGTTGGACTGGAGACAACGCCTTAACAACCAAAACAGCTGCCCAAAGCTTAACTGAGAATATTGGAGCTGTTAACACTGCTGCCAATACAAATACAGTGCAAAGTTTAACAAGTAATACTGGAGGCTTCCCGAACTTCGGCAAAACAAACCATTTTGAAAGCTTATCTAGTAAAAATAATGTTAAAGATATTATTAGCTGGCTTGAAAAAAATGCTTTGAAACCTACAGCCCATAGCTTAACCGAAAGTATTGGAGGCTTAAAAATTGATAACACAAATAACGTTGAGAATTTAGCTGGTATAGACAATGGTGGCCACATAGATCATTGGACTGGAAATGATGCTATAGCAACAACAGCACAAACCTTAGCAGGAAGTATTAGCGATCTTAAAAACTATGGTAATACAAATAAAGTTGAAAGTGTAGTAAATATAAATAACGACGTTGATCATTGGATTGGAAACAACGGTATAGCTACTACAGCTCAAAGCTTAGCAGGGAGTATAAGCGGTCTTAATAACTTTGACAATCGAAATAATCTTGAAAGTGTTGTGAATGTTAATAGCGATGTTGCCCATTGGACTGGAAATAGTGCTTTGGCATCAACAGCCGAAGGTTTAGCAGGAAATATCAGGGGTGTTATTAATTTTGATAATAAAGATACTCACGAGCACTCAGCTAATATAGATAATAGTGCCAATACTGAGTATTGGATTGGAAACAGTGCTTTGACAAATGCCGCTGCCCAAAGCTTAGCTGGAAATATTCAAGGCTTTAAGAGCTTTAGTAACGCAAATAATGTTGGAACCTTTGTAGGTAGTATAAATCATAGTGCCAATGCTATTGCTGAGAATAAAGCACATATAGGTTTGGTTGGAGTACATGAATCAAGAGAAGAAGTACATTCCAAAGATTTACCCGAAGAGTCGGACTTTATAGGATACGTTACATTCGAAGGTTATTTGCCAGTAGAAGGTACCGTAAACGTTGCAAATGGTGTTTGTGAACTATGTAGTACAGCTGACTCTGTTAGCAATGTTAAATAAAATATTTAAGGAACGAGTGTATCATTTTTATTTTTTCTATAATAATATTCTTATATCATGAATAGAGAGCGGATAATCGGATACATATTTACCTAAAGTTTGCTTAAGACAAAGTATGGAAACGGCTTTTTATTGTTTTGTTAAATAAAAATCCCGATAGTCGGATTTTATTTATTTACCTAATTTAATTTTTGACAAAGTATGGAACTGTCTTTTTATTTTATTTCCATAAATAAAAATCCCGGAATTCCGGTACTGTAGAACATTTTGGTAATGCAAAACTACAGTCGGGTCAATTTAATAGGCCACATTTGACATTTGTTCATAGTGAGGTGACCTGTTTAAACACTCCGATTATGGTGAAAAAATCGATATTTACTTCAAACATATGTGAATCGAATACAGTTATTATGGAAAAGTACTTTTTTTATAAGATCCCTGTCTTATAAAAAAAGTACTTTTCCACAATAACTGTAATAGGCAAACGAGCAAATGGATTACATGATAGTAAGTGATTATCGCTGCCCGCAACAACAGACGTGTTGCCGGCCTTTTAAATGTGAATACGCTCTTTTTTATAGGTACTGTATCAATATATTTTACGAGTTTAATTGCCTTAAAATTTTTTAATACCAATTATTTCTCTGTTAAAGAAGTTATTATTGTTTTTTTATTATAAAACAAAAGAATAACATGTTTTATTTTAATAAAAATTTGACTCAAAAAAAATCAAAATCAAAATCAAAATAATCTTTATTCAACATAGACCTTTACAGGCACTTATTAACGTCAACAGACAAAACAAAAAAACAAAGCTTAAAAAAAGAAAACAAAAACCTTGTCCGTACGTACGAATAAGGAAAAAAAAAAAAAAAAATTGACTCGACACCTGTTCGGAAATTGGGAGAGCCTTCTCGAGAAGAACAGGCAAGAAACTCTGAAGGTCTATTTTTTATCTCCTCTTTACAATGTTAATAATTACAATAATATAATACAATATAGTATAAGATACAATCATACCTAATACGATTACAGTCGTATGTATGTTTACATACAAAAATAATACAATAAACTAACTGACTGACTATTAATTCATGGTGAATAATGCCTTCACAAGTAATCATTGCATTCATCGATTTTTTGAGGGACATCACTTACGTATAGACTTCACTGAACGCAACATTGTAACAACGGTCATTTGTGCATTTCCAAACTAAAAAAATATTGAATATTTTATGTCCGCCATTACAAGGTTAGTTGAGGAATTTTAATGAAATGTCAAATGTGGCCTATTAAATTGACCCGACTGTAGTCGGTAATATGAGCTTAAAAACGACGTTACATGAAGGTTTTATTTAATTGATTATTGTTTTAATCAAACTAGCTCACTACTTTCGTATAACACTCTTCATGTAATAAATCGTATATTCATAAATCGCACGGGGAACTGAAACTAAACTTCATGTAAATACGTATGCATAGTTCTATAAATGAACCAGGAGTCTCGGTCTTTTGAAAATAAATACCACGTGCTAATTTAGTAATTTTCAAACAATATCACTACGTTAAATTTGCAGTCCCGTATTTCCCCGGGATTTTTATTTAACAAAATTTATTTTAAAAAGCCGCTTCCATAATTTGTGAGCCAAAAATTAACTTTAGGTAAATATGCATCCGATTATCCGATCTCTAATCATGAAATATGAACTTTGAAAAGTATTTATTTGGTATTATATCTTAACCCTATTCGCTATATTTCGTTTATCATATAATAATCGGGATCAGAGGTACTTTGGTCTCGAAATTACTTCTGGAGGTGTCTGGTTAACTTCTTATTTAGCAATTACTGTTACAGCAGAGTGATACTCTGAATCAATGTTACTGATATTCTTCTTTTTCTAGTTAAAAATACAGGTTCGCTTTCATCTACATCCTTATCGACGCTCACTTTCAGATTAAATAGAAACGAATTGTTAGGGAAAAATTTCTCAACGTGCTGGGCCCTGTTATCGTTTTTTTGTGAAATGTCAAATCAAATTGTTACCGCGTTTCACTACGCCTTTGCGAAACCCTAGTTCGACCGTAGGAATTACCGACTGAGTTCTTCTCTTTTCTTCAACACCTAAATATATATATTATATATATTATATATATATATATATATATATATATATATATAATATATATATATATATATATAATATATATATATATATATATATACTAAATGGATTTTAATGAAACTATAATTATCCAAAATATTACGTCCTACGCAGACAAAGTCGCGGGCACGAGCTAGTAATACATATAAACCAATCGTGATATAACCCGTTGTTGAAGACGCCTAATGTGTACAAGTAATTATAATAACGGCAATGGTTTTTTGCGTAAAAGTGTAATCAATACAACAATATTGCCAATAGTCAGTTCCTGATAAATTACCTGATGGTCTGTCGAGAACTTATTGCTGGAGCAACAATATAACGTGCATGTTTAGTAATCTGTGTTCTGTGATTACTTTGAGACTTAAAGGTTTATGTTGCCAGGTCATAATATTAAAACAATTATTCGTTGATAAAATATTTTTCAGTCAATGTTAATTTATAAAGTGTGTCGAATAAAACAACTACAGTCTATATTTCTCAAGTTTTTATTTTAACTCCATGCCCTTTAGTTGTCGGTCATACAAAATGTTACTTTTTGCTTCACATGTTTTGGATAGAAATATATGACAGCAATTTGCTTGTATTTTTTAAATTAAAGTATGAACATTTTTAGTGCTACGGAAATATTTGATTAAAGTGGTATAACGATGGTATGATTATTATATATGTAAACTAACATTTGTTAATTAGAACATTTATTAGAATATTAAGTAATTTAGGTACAATGCGCATGACAGACACATCATAGACCTTTTTTTTTGGTAAATTATCCCCTTTTAGGGTAAGGCAAAGGGTACTAAGCCCATGCAGCCATCGTCTTCTCTGTGATATATTACTGATGATATATCTCAATGTTTTGTTGCTCAAATATTATAACTCGATCTCTTCTCTTGATCTGTCTTCTTATTGGGTTGTTTATTGCTCAAATTGCTCAATATCAAACTCATTTGTTCAAATGTCACCAACGCATCATAGACCGATTACAAGTACAAGAAATCAACGACAAAAGACTAAAGCTGTAGCAAACCGTATATATTCGTTACTAAGTAACGGGTACGCCATCTAGTACCGAGTAACGAAACGTTACTCACGAATACATTTCGTTACTCGCATATTTCGTATCATGGCAACATACACTGTTTCAGTCACGCAATGTACCATTGATGCGTGTATGGAAACGTTTCTTGCTGATCGTATGTTTTGCCGCGCCTAGTACATATTCTTATAGTAGTATAGTACATATTGTACTAGGCGCGGCATCGTAACATTCGTAATTTGAATTTGTAGAAATAATACGTATACATATTATATACTCGAACAACAAATTCGAACTTACAGGAAAAAAAATATTCAAAAAGTATATTTAAAATGTACCACTGAATAGGTTGTATGGATGCTGTTCTTTGCCTACTCAACATGAGTCAAAGATAAAGAAAAAATTAAAAACAAAACAACTGTAATATGTACTAGGCGCGGCATCGTAACATTCGTAATTTGAATTTGTAGAAATAATACGTATACATATTATATACCACACTGCGTATGGTACGGATTCATTTCTCTAGCATAACATTGCATATTATGAGATATTAGAAGTAACGAGTAACGATACGACAGTAACGAGTACTGATTGTTATAATAACGAATACATAGGGGTACGTGTTTTCCCGTTACTTTTACACCTCTACAAAATACCAAAGGACGCTACCTAGTGATGTGATTACATAATTCAAATACTACTAGTATTGTGACAATATCAATCACATCATAACAAGGTGCACAAATGAAAATATTTTTTTTATAATGATTGAATCAACGACGATTGTTGACACGAGACACTAGATGGAGTTATTTGAATATTTAACCCGGCGTGAGTGAGGTTGAGTATGTCATACCCGAAAAGTTTCTAAACGCAGATATTTTAATGTTACTGTTGCCATGCAAGTCCTGGTGTTTCAGTAGCTGGAGGTAAAGATGCAAGGGGTGAGGTACAGTATCGAGTTTAGTGTTACACCGGCGGCGACGGCAAATACACATGCGTACCCGCGGCTGGGGTATGGAATTGTGTTGATTTGTAGGTGTAATTTTGGTGCTCTATTACATGATCTCACAAGACTTTTCAGTTCCTTTTTTATTTATAATAATTAGAAGACACTATTGTTGTATTGATTTACCAAAGTTGGAATTTTGTTAGATTTTTATGGCAAAAGAAATTAATTGCCTGAATTTGTATTTTTCGAAAATAATTTAGATATTGTGTTATTTCAATAAAAAATAATGCTGCTTAACTTAATGTTGATATTTTATTTACTCATCTTGTTGAATAGTTACTATTATTAATATATCTTAAGCATTGATTCTAATTACACAATCATAGTATCAAAAATATTACATCAAAATTTTGGGTATATCATACCCACCTCATAGCTGGTGTAACAATTTCTCACCTCATTCACGCCGGGTTAAAAGAAGTATTTTACAAATATTTAACGGGAAAGGATTCTCTACACCACATACCATATTACTATGCAATTACATACAAAAAGCTCCAAAAGTATCTGTTGCTATTTTATGTCAGAGGTTTGTACATTGACTACTAACTCGTAATGTAATTTCGTATGCGCAGGATTGGTATTTCGAGTAGCTTATATAAGCGTGACGTATATCTTTATAAATTGTACTCTATGTTCTAATGTATAAGCTATGTTATTGTTAAGTTCTATTAAAATCCGTTTTCAAATTTTTACGTGAAAGAGTAACAACCATCCATCCATACAAACTTTCGCGTTTCTAATATTAGTGTGTGAAAAAGTTCTTAAAGTTTGTCTCTTTGTTATTAAATAAATAAGGAAAACGTTAGTATGGAATTAGCTAAGTTCTTCAAAATCTCCAATTTCATACATACCCTAACCTAGTCAAAAACCTGAAAAATTAGTCCCTAAGGAGAGGAAGCTGAAAATCCTCATGGATACCACCGCAACGAATTGCCGTGGTGATTATGTCGGACTCCCGACCGATCGAGGCGGCTCCATTAATACGACCTGCCGCCCAAACTCAGCTTCAACTTCAGAAGAGAGCGATCTTTTTCAAGGGCTTGTATGATGATCAAAAAAAGAAGAAAGAACGAATATATTTTTATTGAGACAACAAAACAAACAAACTGAAGGGGTACCAAATGCATTAAAATTGCCTCAAATGGTCCCAGCATATTGCTAACCTTGCGGCTAACGCTGATCTGCTGGTACCGAAGTTAATTCTATAATATATTATGTGTAACTTATTTCTATTATTAATTAAGTATATTTAAATAAAATTAGTGTTCCTGTGCTTAGCATGACCATAGATGGCTGTAATATATTTGCTTTTAAGTTTTAAAGGATAATAAAACAAAAACAACAAATTCGAACTTACAGGAAAAAAAATTATTCAAAAAGTAAATTTAAAATGTACCACTGAATAGGTTGTATGGACGCTGTTCTTTGCCTACTCAACATGAGTCAAAGATAAAGAAAAAATTAAAAACAAAGAAACTGTGTTGTGTCATTATCCAAAAATATTAAACATAATGCATAGGTATCATTACAATTAAAGTAAAAAAATAATATAAATGCTGACATTCACAGATCAGTTAATACTTTCTTAGTCTCTAGATTATCTGTGTGCCTTATTTTATTTAAATCGATTCTGTATTTTTAGCATGAAAGCGCGACAGACAAACAGAGCTTCTTTCGCATTTATAATAATAGTAAAAAAGTAAGGATTATTAAAACACATTTCACAATTGTATACTTAGGTTTTATTACTGGAACCAATAAGAAGTACACGTATGTATTTAAATAACTTGTATGAAATCTTTGTGATTTTAGCGTAACTGCTGTAAAACAATGCAACTCTATTTCTCAAATAAAATAACTATTTTGTAAGACACAACGCAAGTTAAAGAATTTGTTGTCATTCTTGTCGAATCTGGCAAGGGAATACGACTCTAATAATTATTATGTGTTGGGTCTATTGTTCTGCTAATCAATAACAATTGATCACGGTATCTCCTGTGCCAGGTAAGTATTAATCAATAACACTGTAAATCTGGGATTAGTAAAAATAAAATAAAACTCTTCTCCAAATAGTTTGTACTTTTATACCTCCTTCTAACAACTTAGGTGTTGTCTCTTGCTTCTTTACTTCTGATTTTATTCTTCCGTTTCCCCGCAGCCGCATGAGACCACACCATGACCTTGTGTTGGTAACTCACCTAGAAACTCAACTGTACTTACGAACGGCATTTTACCACTAACATCCACCGTGCCGACTATCTCCAATCCGTCTGATTCAATTTGTATACCACAAGGTAGATCTCCGAAAATGAGCGCGCCCAATCCAGTGTCTGTTTCGGCGAAAGTGCCAGAGTTCAAATGGAAACCGTTTGCTAGGTTTATTATTTTATTTCCACTGGCAACATTAGCGATAGATGCAGATGACGCGCTAGATGCAGAGGCCGCGTTAGATGCAGAGACGGCGTTAGATGCAGAGACCGCGTTAGATGCAGAGGCCGCGTTAGATGCAGAGGCCGCACTAGATGCTGACGCCGCGTTAAATGTAATTGGCGCGTTAAATGCAATTGCAGTATTTGGTGTTGCTGCAATGTTTTTGTGGTAATTGTTATATTGTAAATTTAGATGTGCTGGTGGCGTAGGGTTTTTTAAAGATT
Source organism: Scirpophaga incertulas (assembly GCA_036419045.1). Classification (NCBI taxonomy): domain Eukaryota; kingdom Metazoa; phylum Arthropoda; class Insecta; order Lepidoptera; family Crambidae; genus Scirpophaga; species Scirpophaga incertulas. The sequence goes on from CM071636.1 coordinate 22,333,664, forward strand.
GTTGGAAGTTGGCTTTTAATGTTTGGTGATGAGCGTTTGCCGTTTCGTGTAATGGAAATGTTGGGTGATGGAAGCCATTTTGGAAAATGTACGCAGTTGTCAGCTGAAAGAGATAACATAGAATTTTAATAGGCGATAAAATTATAATATAACGAAAACATAAATAATATCTTATACGCACATACCAATTAGCCTTGTAAGACATTTATGTCTTAGCGAGGTATTTACACCTCAAACTGGTAATTATTAATATTTAAACATAAAAAGAGTATTTTTCATTTAGTAATTGAATGCATTTTATTTAAAAAATACTGTTTCATTTATGTAATATAAATTTAGTTAATATACTTAAATATAATATAATATAGTAGCATAGAAATCGAATATTTGAATTCCGCTTCGTGCTCATTCAAGGTTGTTTATCTTTTGATGATTTATCATGATCACCGTCGTTATTGCTAAATTATTATTTAAATAATTCACTAAAAATCCATAAAATATATTAATAAATTACAAATAAAACTTAAAATGAAATAACTTACTTTCGTCACAGCACAGAAGAATACAAATATTAAAAGATGGCGCATTTTGATCGATTTTGAAAAACAATGATAATAATTCAGCGACAAAGCCTTTTATAATAGCCTTTTATAATTAATTACAAACCATTTGCCTATTAGTTGGTACGTGCTATTCTTTAAATTTGACATAGCGATAATAACACAAATTTTACACAACGATTAATCAGTTGATTGCACATCAAAACATAACATTATAATGGGCGTTGCATAATATTTTGTTATTAATCATCATAATTAATAAATAATGCAAAGATGTTACACAATTTTTTTTAATAATTTTTGTGTATCGGACCCAAGCTATAGACTATATCAGAGTCGTCTGTTGGTACTGTGACGAACTCATTGGGAGTTCACCTCTTTAGTTATTAATGGTGAATATGTCAGATTTCAAATATAGAATCCGTTGCGTTTGACGTAGCAAGTTATTGACAGTTCATAGTGAGACTTCTAGTATGGACTAGCTAGCGGCAAAATTGTACTAGCATACATATAGAAAAGTAATACAAATAAACAAAGATGAAGCCGTATTTATATTTTAAAGTATCCCCCACGATGCCGGAGTACGTACAGTACCAGTTCCTTAACCTTTTTCTATCTCTAATAGCAGTGCTCATATCGTTGTATTCCGGTGTAAATAAGATAGGCAGTGAAACTTACACTGTTACATATATGCTGGAATGTCACAGAAACCACGTGTATATGGGTGCAATTCCATGAGATTTGTAATTTTTATTAATAAAACAATGAAATATGAACTTGTGATAGCTTTAAGTTAATTTGTTAATCAGTGGCGCTAGAAACCAATCATATTTCCGTTTTCAACTGGCAGCGCCGACTAGCATTGTTGTATAAATTTCAAATACCTAATTCTTAATTATTGTTAAGAATTATGAATATTCCACGATGTATATATTTGTTGTAATTTTTAATTAATTTAATAAGTAATTATAGCGTATTTTATTTGTAATATGTTAATATCAATACATAGTATAAAACAAAGTCGCTTTCGCTGTATGTCCGTATGTACTCGTATGCTTAGATCTTTAAAACTACGCAACGGATTTTGACGCGGTTTTTTTTAATAGATAGAGTGATTCTTAAGGAAGGTTTGTATGTATAATAAATGCATAATATAGTAGAGAAACACTGATAAATTTAAAGGTTTCTAATGTGATGTCGTAAATAAGCACGTTTTTTTGCGCTTATATTGCAAACGCTGGCTGAAACCTACGAGATAGACCAAAATAATGTACTACAGTATTGTACAACTTACAAAAATCCACAAAAAAGGCCGCGATGGTATATGTCTATCTCTTAGGGATAACCCACCATAACCATTTTTTCACTGCACCCGTGCGAAGCCGGGGCGGGTCGCTAGTTACAAATAAAAGTAATACCTTTTGATTTATATCCTACATTTGCCTCCATGCTTTGCTAGAGCCAAACAATCATGCAATGTTTTAATAAGTATTAAAAATAACAGTGAATTCATTTTGAACTACAATGTTATTTACGATAAATGTTTGAATATTTTATTATTTTTTGTTTGACTGTTATAGTTTATTGTTTTTTAAATATTTATTGCTTTTATCGTTTTCATTAACTTCAGTTGATGCTTTCAATGGTGTAAAATATAAATACATAAACCCTCTCATGATAAAGGCCGCCGAAACTTTGGCTTCCCGTGCCTCAACCGGATATGGTTCCCTTTAAGAGCCAGCGATGCAAGTTAAAGAAGAAAAAGTTATTTAGAATTCATTGCTTGATTTTCAGTCGAGATTATCGCAAAATTTGGTTACAAACCAACAATATAATTTCATCAGTTACAGTGAATGACAATGAAAATGACAAAATAAGCATTACATGAAAGATTTTGTCAAAGCTTTGTCGACACGATTGGTCAAAACTACAGAAGACCTCAATCAAGGCTGGGGATTATTTCGCCATACGTTACGTATCGCTCTGGCCGAGCAGGGAGGAAAGGCCGCCAGTATAATGGGATTCATGGCGCAAGACTTGCTAGATTGGTTTTTCTATTTATTTTTATTTTTTTGTATTTAGATAAGTTTAGAATTATATATCTAGGATTAGTTTATTTTTAGAATTAGGTTATTTAATTTTAGTCAATTTATCGCTTGTTAAACGCTTATTATTAATAATATAATGTTGCTCTATTTATATTTACAATAAAATAAACAATCCATGAAATATAAAATATGTAAGCATTAAGTAACTCAAATTACTTTCACTGTCGACTGTGCAAAATAGCGGTATTTCAAAACGGAGATAAAAATATAAGTACAAAAAAAAACCAGTTTTTTTTTCATCATCCCTTTTCTATTAACAAGGTACGAGATTTATAAATAACAGAATAAAAGAATTAGAATAACATTTTTAAATACAAATCATTGGACTAAATCATTAAATTCCATGATCGTATGTTATTAAAAGGAGTTATCAAAATAATGTAGAACAAGTCACCAAACTTTTTTGGGTCGTAGATCCTTTGCCATGTTTTTCCGTTTTGGATAAACCCCTTTACTTACCTGATATTAAATGCCTACATCTTAAAATTACAAAATTTTATAAACTTATATAATATTCTTTTTACTTCATAGGTTGGTATTCTAGGCGTCATAGGTCCGCGGATACGGCGACCCGAGAGGGACCACGCCCCTTCCGTGGCCGGGGGACGTCGTCGGTGGTGGAGATCGGGGGAGGTATTGTAGCCTCCTCCGAGGTGAGCTCTCCTGTATCGGCAGGGAAGCGGAGGCTGGGGGTTCCCGGAAGTCTCTTGGTGTTCCTGGGGGCTCCCACCATGCCTGAGGAAGCTATCCCTGAGGTTTTTAGTCGGTAGACCTCCCCCTCCTGAGGAGGAGAGCCTCACATAACCGCCGGCTCGCCACAGCCGGGGTATGCAATTTAATGTATTTAATTTAATGTATCCTCAGAGAAACAAAAAAAAAAGGCTTCATAGGTACTTTCATAAATAATTTTATGTCTTTATATTAGAAGTTAGTATAATGTAAGTAAATAGCTACTATCAGTGTACGTTGAGATCCATTGACATTGACGTGACCCCCAAATTTTGGTTTCGCTGACGTAGACCCCTTGCAGGTTGTCATAGACCCCCTTTTTTTTGAGGGGGTTAAATGCAACCTTATGCACCATGACACCGCGCTGGCAAGGCGCGGCCGTGTGTGGGGCTCTCCGGTCATAGTAGACCGGCTTACCCACTAAAATCCCCCCGAGTTCTCAGGCCCATACGGGGCACATGGCGGGGTGCGCTTTCGCGATTCGACCGCCATGTGTCCCGGCGTCATAGATCCCTAGGGGTTGATATAGACCACTGGGAATCACTGATGTAGAAGGAAGTAGGTAGGTAATTTAATTATATTTTACTTCTTTCTTTATTTGGTATTATTTCCAGTTTATTTGATATCGAGGCCAACATAAGCACCATGGTACTTGATTGCGGTGGTGTCCATGCGGATTCTCAGACTCTCCTCTCCAAAAACAGTTTCGTAGAAATAGTCTGCCTCACACTACCAAGCTGTGAAATGAATTGTCGCTTGCTGTATTTCCAAACAGATACGATATCAAAACCTTCAAAAAAAGAGTGCATTCCCATTCAAAACACCAGCAAAGCACTTGTGACCCGTTTTGTGTTGCTAGTATACATGGGAGCTGGTAATAATTTACCATCAGGTGTTCTCGATTACTTTTCATAATTTGAATTGATGATCGTACATAGGTTTAGGTAAGGAAAAACCATCAAAGTTCTTAATTTAAGATTTATTATAATTATAGAATTATGACAAAGGAATAAATCTAAGATATCTGTGTGGACCGACCACGTTTGGCACAGACGTATGCTGTACAGCTTGCTTCAAAGGTTCGGAGCTACAAGCGCAATTACTACCACAGGTACACGCTAGGGAATTTGGAGAACCACCGCAACCACAAGAGCTGATCGATACCGGAGCATCATTCACTAGAGACGACACGCTGCTATTGGCAGTACCGCAGTTGCAAGTCGTACCACAGTTGCAACCAGTTGTACCACAGTTGCAATTGGCTGTACCGCAGTTGCATTTAGCTGCGCCACAGTTGCATTTAGTTGCGCCGCATTTGCAATTGGCTGAACCGCAATCGCATTTAGCTGTGTCACAGTTGCACTTAGACGTACCACAGTTGCAACCAGCTGTGCCGCAGTTGCATTTAGCCGTACCGCAGTTACATGTAGCCGTACCGCAGTTACATTTAGCCGTACCGCAGTTACATTCAGGCGTACCGCAGTCGCATCCAGGTGTACCGCAATTGCAGCTTGAAATTTGACAATCGCAATTTATAGCGGCGCATGGGCATTTAGATTTTTCTATGCTTTCGCTAGGTGTGGTGGTTGTGATGGGAAATTCTTCTTGGTGTACATCCGTTGCCATTTCATGAGATTTTGCTCTATACGCTGAATGCAGTACTGTTGGCTTTAGCGTGGTTAGGCCAGGTAGAGTTATGTGCCGTACCACAGCTGAAGAGGCATGTTGGATCTGTAACATAACATAGAATTAGTCGATTGATTTAGTACCTTGAATACATTTTTATAAACAAAAGACTTTTAACATTTCTCATTGGTTTTTAAGTACTAGATTACGATTAATTCATCATCACAGCTCAATCACGTCCCCATCATCGTGTCTCATCATCTCTCATTGTATGGCCTGTAGAAGACAGACAGATAACACAAAGCCGATGAGTCACGTTCTATAACTGCTAACAAGCATGGCAAGCAAACAACTGGAGAGTTTATCGCCGGTTACTACTTAAACAATAACTACACAATCACGTCCGGAGTCACACCGGAAAATGGTAAAAGTTACCGGAATGTTGTGAAAGTGTAAATTGAAATAGCTCGTAAATGTATTTATGTATGAAAGTGGTGGAAGCAAGAGAAGTGTGCCAGGGTCGGAGCAATTAATCAAAATCAATAGAATAGGGTAGATGAACTACAATTGAATATGGATTTTTTTTACATTAACATTAAATGTAACATTATTTATAATAGAAAGTATATCTATAAACGTACAAATAAAAAAGTTATTGGCAATTTTGTTTATACGCTCATACAAATTAGGCGAGTTTACTAAATTATGACGTCACGATTGCAGTGTACTTAGTATAGAGCGTTTTTGAGCGACCCGCGACAGCGCCGCAAACATGTCGCTGTATCTTCAAAAGTAATAATCGCAGATACATCGTTACTTCTACAATATTTCTCATCTAAAAGAGTACTCTTATTATATATAGAATAAAAAAAATTGTCATCTACCCAATTACACGTATGTACGTCACATTCGACGGGGCGCAAGCCACCCTCTAATTCGTGCCGTCCACTTTACTAACAGATGCAGCTTTGGCGATACAACTCGTAATGAACTAGTGGGAGCTGGCCCAAAACCCCCAATTTATGATTTGTACACCGATCTGTGACGAGCTTTGAAGAGGCTTCTGTCTAGCAGTGGGTGTCTCATGGTTGAGACGAATAAATGAATGCGTTGGAGGCGTGAGCGCCACCTGAGCATCGACAAGGTCACGGGTGCATTGGGCGTCTATGTTCTTAATAACGAAGCCTTAAAAACTAAAAGAAAACAAACAAAAGGACAAATTACTTACGGTAATTGAACCTAGTATGAAGAGCAGAAAAGGTACGAGAGACATTTTTTATTACTCGATTCAATTATTATTATAGATTAAACCACTTAATATGAAGTGTTTGTATGTTTAGGTAATGTTTAAGTTTCAATTGAGCACGACTTTTATACTAAAACTCCGTGTATTAATTAACTAATAATGTAATTGCAAAACAATTATATACACATATGTAATTGACTGCAATTCTCCTGTAATCGATTATTTCAACATTGACATTGGGTAAATACAGTTGTAATCTTTTTTAACACAATCAAAGAAGAGCTATCGATTAAGTGAACTAAAATTGTAATCTGTCAAATTTGACAGATTTTTTATTGCTTCTATTACTGCCTAATAATAGAAAATTGTCAGTCATTTAAAATTCATATATTTTTGTTAAAAAATGTGTCCACGGCTTGTTTCACAGGTTACATTTGAATCCGATGGATTTACACCAATTACCCGAATTTGAATGCCGAATTCCGATGCGACAGTACGATGTCAACCTTTTGTTTGTTTAATAACCGGTGCCCATTTTTTTAATAATAAGTAAATGTAATAAACCACCAAACTAAGCTCAGTGAGGCTTGTGTTATGGGATCTAAGGTAACGGATAGATGCAGTGCGATGTCAGATAACCTCTTCGTGATGCACCCTGGGCAACGTCTTTTGACGGCTAATAGTCTGGCAGAGGGCCCCCCGAGAGGGCGTCGTGGGATGGCCGGTCCAACCTGGCGGACCACTTCTAGCGGCCAGTGGCGGACGGGTGAAGCCCCCCTTCTTGTTTAAGTGGGGGAGGTTTTTTTTTTTATTGCTAAAGTTGACAAACAAGCAGGCTGCCCACCTGATGGTAAGTGGTAACAGTCGCCTATAGTACATGTGGTTCCCACGAGATTCGCAGCAAATCTGCAAACCTCATAAGAATCACATCAGTGTACGTTGCCAACTTGTGACATAAGATGTAAAGTCACAGTACCCAGTAATTTCACTGCCTATCTTACCCTTCACGCCGGAACACAGCAAAGCGAACCCTGCTGTTTGGCGGCGGAAATAGGTAAGACGGAGGTACCCATGCAGACGACCCTGGTACAGAGTCTACCTCCTAGTATTGTCCTCCTGGTTGTCGTCCAGGGGACCCATTTTGGTTGGTGAATGCCTAAAGTGTCCGGCGGCCACCACGAGGCTTGGAGAGGGCGCTTTTCGCCATACGCCGACGAGGACGTGGTTGTATCCGCAAGGGATCCCATGGCCTCGTCAGGGCGCGATGCAGCTCTCCTTTGGGATGACGCGCTCGCGCCCAGATCGCTGAGGTTTTTAGTGGGTAAGCCTTGGGAGGAGAGCCCCACATAACCACCGATTCTTAAAAACCCTCAAAACCAACCTTTCTTTCCATGTCACGTTCCAAAATTGAATAGTCACAAAATGTAATACATAGTTCATTTCGATTTGCAATTTATTTGGCTATGCGATATACTGCCTCTTTACAAATCTTTTTGACAGGACGAAGTCCGTCGGGTCCGCTAGTTTAAAATAAAACACAGCTTGCTAATATAATAATAGTTTATTTACAATACGTTACACATTTGTTACCTACGTAATAACTAGGTACTAAACAACAGGTATAAATTATCTATACAAAACTAATCACAATGATTAAAAAAATATCCGGTGTCGCATACTCATATTTTTTTTATAATGAAGCAAAGTAGTTAATGTATTATATGTTTTTGTTTTAAAATCATTATTTTGTCCTAAATTTCTATTGCTCACTAGTATCTAAATCATATTTCAGAAAAACAAAAAATATTTTTATCCAATGCATTAAAAATTTGCTTCTAACAAATTCTCAAATAGTAGCATCATCTCAAGCAAAATCTAACAAATAGTTACTCTCGCTATATTATATATATTAACATTTTTGTTTGTAAGTTTTCTAAACTGAAAATACCAATGCAATCAAGCTATACAGCCATGTTTAAAAAGATCTACAGAACTTTTGTGACATATGATCTAATACGATTTTTTATAAATAATTAATTGCCTGATACTTTTTAAAATTTGGTTCAAAAGTAGATTATTTCGCAAGGAGATAAAGTAGTCATCTTTGAAAAAATCTCTTTAGTCTTAAAATCTTTGATACATGCAGATTTAAATTATTTTTATAATATTATTTATTTACATAAAAATAATCCTTTGTAATTTTAACGTTTTAAGTCTATACCCGTGACATGGCACTGCTTTACCCCCTTGTTTAATTACCTACTATAAATATCAACGAAAAATATAAGAAAACCATTTTCTTTAATAACATGCTGTATGCATGTTATGAAAAAAATACCTTTAACAATACATTGATTAAAAATGTAACAGATCCTATTAAGAAATTAGCTTTTAAAGCAAAACGTAGACATAGATTTTTTAAATTCTAATATAACCAACTTCTATCTTAGATTTATATGTAAACTAACAATATTTTTCAAATAGCACCCTTAAGGAGTTATACTGGGGCCTATTTTATAAATCCGTGACAATCCAACAATTTTGTTACTTATTATTAAAAGCGACAATTAAGTCTAATTGTGGCGGGCTAAAAGGCTGTCAACATTTTAAGGTTAAACAATTGTTTATGGTTGCAACTGTCAGAATTCACCTGTTGTGTCTCTAAGCAAACATTCTATGACTTACTTGTCATTGAAATTGATGATTTAGTCATTTATTTCATATTTATCATAATATGATATCAAGGCGCACTTATGACAGAACATGAGGGTAATTAAAAAATACATTTCTTTTACTTTGTTTTTTGTTTGCTACAATGATATCAAAAAAATAAATTTTTGGCAGAGACATTTTATTTGAAAATTCGGCAAATTGATGAAATTAAAATTAATAAGAGAAAAACATCAAGTAATAATTAAAATTGGTTAACAAAGATTTAAAATATCTTCGTGATTTTTTATGTGCTTTGAATGATGAATGATTTTTTTGATTTAAATGTGCGTTATTGTACTGTTTGGACCAATATATATTGAACTTTATTAGATTTCACAATCTAAGAAACCTATTTTGACAGGTGTCATTGTCATGGTTATCTATCAAAACTATGACATTGACAAATAAACTGTGGTAATGATAACTATCAAAACGGTTATTTATCTATATTAGCCTACAGACATTTAAATAACAACAATTGATATGGCAACACATCTCAATTTCGTACTAGAATCCAAATCATAACTAGCAAGTTGCCTAACTCAAATAACAAGTGAAAAATATTTTCACCATAAGCAAATAAACATTCTTGAATGGAAATTGAGAAAACCAACCAGCATTTTATTTTGAATTACGTACAGTGATCATAATTTCCTCTTGTTATTTCAATTTTCATAATAGGCCTACAGATATTTACTTACCGGCCAACCCTCTAATGAATCAAGAAATAAATCTTTCCGGCCCAAGACCAGCTATGCACAAATCATAAATAAAACTGGCGGCAGACAAATTACTATTATATTTGATAAGCCGGTGAAAGGTAGGAGTTTACTCCAACAGGAGTCGACCCAAGGATTCCTTCATCGTCATTTGTCCTGAAGAAGCAATCAATTGTAAAAAATACTAACGTGAATGATATATCTTGTTTACATATTTCTTGAGATCTAAAAATTGGAGTCACATCACGAAAATGAATCCTTTATACCAATTTTACTGAACAACCAACCTCTTCTATAATAATCAAGAAATATGGTATTATAACTCAGAAACGTTTTGAAAAAAAAAACAATGCAGAAAATCTATAGGTATACCTCTGATATAAAAGAATTGTCATAGAAAATTACAATAAATTATGTAAAACCAATCATATGTTTTTTTGTGACTTGGAGCTACACATGTCAAATCCTCAAACCAATCCATTGATGAATCTATGATTCGATTCAAGCACAGAAACTCTACCGAAACAATATATGCTCAAGAAACCCAGAAACCCATAATAAGAAGTTACTAATCTTGAGCTAGGTGTGATTTCAGTACAGGATTTCTCTACTAAATCAAATTTCAAATTTACACTGATACAAAACACAACTGTTACATAAAATGACTTAGTTATTCTAGTCTTGTTTAAAAATGTACACACCTTACTCTACTGGCATTCGACAACAAATTTATGTTGTGGCAACACAAAGTACTTAACTAAAAATATCAGAAGTTTACAGAATTATTTTTATAAATTTTAAGTTATTTAATCCGTGTGTGTTTATTTTTATATACCAGACCGATATCTTTAATAAAGTGGAAAGATACAAAATTTTTTAAATGTTTTTCAAGCTTCATTGGTAATGTTTTATCTGCTGGCAATAAAAAAGTATACGGAACATGTGGCGAGTGTAGATTTATGACCATTACAAATCACCATATCCTCTAGGGAGAGAAACCAAACTAAATGGCATTCATTGTTTTGGTTCTTGTTTAAATCGGTAACAATGCTTATCTTTGAACGTCTGATGGGGGTCTTCTTGCATATTTATGAAACTATATGTCAAGATGGAATATAATTTATAAAATGCTGTTATTGCCGTATTTATACTATAATTCATATGTTACATAGTGATAATGTAAGTAATCATATTCTGCACAAAATACGTGAAAGCTATTTCCCACATTATGCTTTCCCTAGAACCTATAAATCCTAAGGGAACATACTTTACAATATTTTATTTTTATTATTTAGAAATAAAAATCTATAAAAAGCCAATGTTGGCCCAAGAATTATTTCTACTATATATCATCAATATCAGATATAAACAAATAAGGAACATTGGGGCAGAACGTAGAATTTTTTGTTAAATAAAATTTCATTATAGTGAAACTATGTACGAAGGTACTTCATCGGAAAGCCTTACTTTAATTATATATTTTTATCACTTCATCTAACCATCAAAAAGTCCAGAAAACATTCACATTAACACATCAACATATATAAAATGTGCCACAAATATGCATAAAGTTTATCACTTGTGGCATCATTGTAATAGTTTCATTCTCGCTCCACTGGAGGTGGCTTGCCGCTGGCCAGGACTTTCTTCATTGACTTTAGCATGCTTGGTATGAGACCTATGTGCTTGTCCACACACCGTACTGCACACTTTTCAAATTCGATTGTGCATTTGTCAACCTGAAATGAAGGATGAACATTATACATTTAATTAGTTTAGTATGCATTTAGGTATTAAGTTTCTTATGATTAAATAACATAGTTTGCTCAGCTGTCGAGTGATCAATTACTAAGCTACGTGTGTAAGTTTTGATTCGAGCATGGGACAACTCTGTTGGTTTAAATATTTTCTCGTCTTTTGCATGAATATGTATAATATTATTTAATCATATACATTGACAAATTAACTAATAATTTATATACTACTGTTACAACTAGAGTTGATGGCCCAGTAGTCTCAGAAATGATCTATTAATCGGAAAGTCTCAGGATCAATCAATATAGCCAATGTTGCAAACATGTTACTACAGTTCAGTGTTATTACTGATGCTGTTTTCTACTATATAAGCAGATGTTGATTTTTATCAACGTAACCAATAATTTTATTGCCTATCTTAACTTTCATGCCGGAACATAGCAATGAAAACACCAATATTTTAAGACATAAATAGGTCACATGCAAGTACCCAAGCAGACGACCTTGATATAGTCTCCCTCCATATACTAGCATTGATTGGTCCATTCAACTGGCTATGTCCACAGTTGTACGAAGTCTAGTCTATCAATAAAAATAGATAGTATGGATCTACCAACCTTTTTTGTTGTTGGCATATGTTAACTTGTAACATTTTATCAGGAGTGAACCAACATATCTGTAGCGCTTAATGATATTTGCTTACAATATAACAATAGAGCAATAGCAACATTTGCAGTTCCAAAATTGTTTAATGGACAAATAAGTTGGTATAATTGTAGAGCTTTATTATTTCTGTGATTTTAGAATGACAGACTTTAGTGCAATGTAGGTATGTAATTTTAAGTGTACATTATTATTAATGTGTGTAATACATACTGTTTCTTGACTAGGGTCCGGCCCTAGTCTGTCTCTTGCAGCATCATTGCAGTCCATGACGCAGCGTTGCAATCTGTTCTGTAGATGGTTGATCTCACCCTGTAAGTGTTTGTAAGTAAAACACACTACATATAAAATGTCAATTTGAATAATTTGTGATAAACAGTGATATAATTGGAATAAGCCTAAAATTATTTTTAGTAGTTTTTGAACGCATTTTATTAAATATAAATTTTGGGAATCAAGAAAAATAGAGAATGTAAAACTAATCAGTAAAATTGTGAAAAAAAAAAAAAAATTAAAGTTTACAAAAAAGGATTATATAGAGTGTAACAGGATTAATTAAAAGAAAATAATACTTTAGAGTACTTAATTATAAGATACTAAACATAAATTTGATTTTAATATATCAATATAACAAGTAAATATACCTATATTGAATTTGATTCCCAAGTGAAATCCTTCCTATGAGAAAATCAAACATATTATAGGAGAAATCTCAGGTAGAAATCTAGTAAATCAATAAGCACATATAAAAGCACTATTTCTATATTAATTTTGTCACTACAACACACAACTACAGAGACAAAACATTGAAATTGTCACATTCATTACCTGCACATAGTTATTTGCTTGATTCAATGGTGTTGTACACTTTTCAATGCATCCATGCACTCTTTCCAAAGAAGAATTGTTATCATCACAACAAGTTGATGCACATCTGTGCATATCACCCTGAAATTAATATGAAAATAAAGATATTAGTAATTGTTTTGTTGTTGGATAATAAATTAAGTGTAAATATAAACAAACAACAAAAGTGTAAAGGGTTACAACTTTCCTAATTGAATACTGTGAGTATATAGTTAGAAAGTTCATTGATTAAAATAGATTAATTTATTATTTATCTTCTCTCTCTTATATTTCTGATCTAAGATAGACTAAACGCCTGTGAAATTTATTATGTGGATAAAAATCAAATCTGCTAGGATATAGTTTCTAAAGTGCGAATTACATAAATACTATAAAAGGCATTCCATAGTTTCGGTCATAACCAATATTTAACTATCAATATCATTGCATAAGACCAGCCGGAGCCTCATGACTAAAGGAATGTAACCTCTAATTCTAACCTGCATTTTTCGTAAATAGCTGCGATCTAACTCATTAACCATATTGCTCATTTCTTGTTCGAGCCGGAATTTTTGTGCCTCAACCATTTTGGGGGCGATAAGTACTGGATAAGTTAAAAAATATTACAAAAAAATTGCAAAAATATAAAACCACAACACTACAAATTGCTTTGGGTAATGAATGAATTTGACATTGACTGACCGCTGAGGGTTGACAACTGCAGACTATTTTTTTTTGTCAAATGAAACTTGAGCCATACAGACAAGATAATTACAATATTACTAGGTAGCCTAGCCTATGCAGGTCGCAGGTTTTGCTACTATTGTTCCTTACAACCTTGTAATTTAAATTTAATAATAGCTATATGAACATAGAGCTTATCAGTTAAGAAGTTTAAAAAGGAAAGGAAAGAAATTGTAAATCACGGCAGTTACCCGCATGGACTTTTTAATAAATAATAATAAATATTTATTACACTCACCAATTAGCCTAGCCCAAACTAACCTCTGTAAGGCTTGTGCTATGAGAACTAGGGTAACGGATAGACATACATAAATTATACATATATAATATTTTTTTTAATATATATTTCATATCTACAACCATGACTAAGGTACAAATGCTGGCATTCATCACACAAACATCTGCCCCCACCGGGATTCAAACCCGGGACCTCAGAGATGGCGACACCTTGAAACCGGTGTACTATCCACTCGACTATGGAGGTCGTCAAAATTTTTCATTAGTCGTGTTTCCCTTTATACATTGTTAAGAAATCTGCTGTTATAATGATTGTCACATAACTCTCTTAAAACTTTGAATAATTATATTACTAAGTAGCAATGTCCATTAATGTTATAATATTTCCTTTTACTACTTTCCTGGAACGACATGAAGAATGCCCGAATGCCAGGAGTAGTATTAAATTTTAAGTTACGGTCATCCAGCTCATCCCAATCGATCCGTCCTAATCAAGAACTATGTTAATTATATGAGAGCGATTAAATTCTTTTAACCCAGTGTGACTTAGTCAACTTTACATCTTTGAGTCTTTTTTCAGGTAAATCCAGGTTGATAGACTCATGAAATTCTAAATACGAAAAACAAATTGGTACATGTCAGTTTTTTAGGTCTTTTTCTTTTATTTTTTTATAGTAGCTAGCGATACTGATACGACCTCATAGAGTAGCTCGAAGCATAGGCCTCTCCTTCGCACTTTGGGTACCTTTTAGCCTTATCATAAGGTCCATTGTGATTGGTTTCGGTTCTATATGTCATAACTAGAGATTGGATAATCGGATGCATATTTACCTAAAGTTAATTTTTGGCTAACATATTATGGAAGCAGCGGCTTTTTAAAATACATTTTGTTAAATAAAAAACCGGGAGAAATACGGACTGCAAATTTAACGTAGTGATATTGTTTGAAAATTACTAAATTAGGCACGTGGTTCATTTTCAAAAGACCGAGACTCCGGGTTCATGTAACGTCGTTTTTAAGCTCATATTACCGACTAGTTTTGCATTACCAAAATGTTCTACAGTACCGGAATTCCGGGATTTTTATTTATGGAAATAAAATAAAAAGACAGTTCCATACTTTGTCAAAAACTAAATTAGGTAAATAAATAAACATCCGGCTATCCAATTCCGCAACACCGGGATTTTTATTTAACAAAACAATAAAAAGCCGTTTCCATACTTTGTCTTAAACTAACTTTAGGTAAATATGCATCCGATTATCCGATCTCTAGTCATAACTGACACGCAATCAAAGACTTTTGTCTTGATTCACTATAGTTAGTAACTATGAGTCAATTTTTTAATAAACTATTTAATATGTCGTACACTGATATATGACATGAAATCAGTGAAACTGCTTATCTTTCTTCAAAACTTAATTAACGTAATGCGCCTAAAAGTCTCCGTGACCTGTTGGAGGTCGCTCTGCGGTCGTCCTCAGTCCCCAGCCCCACAGATTAAAGATATGTAAACTGATAAAACCTTCTTGGATTTGTTTTATTTATTCGCAACTCTAAGGATCTTTGTGGATGGAATTGTGGATTCTTATTTATATTAAGAAACTAATTACAAGCTCTAATAAACTGTAACGTTCTAACTTCAAAAATGAATATTTTCCAAATAAACTTTAATTCCTCACGTTGACGAGTCCTGTCCAGCGCACTAAATTATAATAATATAATATAAAATATAATTATAATAATATAATATAAAATACAATATAGTATAAGATACCTAATACGATTACAGTCGTATGTATGTTTACATACACATATAAAATAATACAATATTATAAATAATGTTGTTACCAAACATGGCTCTATGAATAGTGTCCCTATTCCCAAATAGTGTGATCATTTAGATAGTCGCTTACTTTATAATAACCTTTACTTATGAGTGTCTTTTTGATATGGATTTTAAATTTTAATAATTACATTAATCCGCTTACATTGCAAACGCAGGCTGAACCCTACGAGATTTATCAAAATAATGTACTAAACAAAATTCACAGTTTTTGACGTGAATACGTCTTTAAAATTGCTTCCATAGGGACGCAAATCAAAAAATCGAATGATAACAAAATCGGGGGATACAGTTTAGTGTTGTAGCTACATATCTATCATCCCCATCCAAATTCCAATTACACCACTGGATAGCTAAAGGATCAAAGAATTTATTACGCCCATTATTCTATAGTATATTAAGTAGTGATGAAACGGATATCCGGTAACTATCCGGTATCCGGCCTATCCGGCCTATTTTCACTATCCGGCCGGATACCGGATAGTAGGGCACTATCCGGCCGAATACCGAATACTAGATGTTTCCCGCGATACCGTTCGCGCTGAGTGCTTTACGCCTAAACTCGTCTATATCGCGCTTTTCTGTGGGAATACAAAAGTTTTTAAGCCTATCTATATTGTTTCTCGTTGTCTAATCTATCTCTGTATCAAATTTCAGCAAAATCAGTTCTTTAGTTTAGGCGTGAGAGAGTAGCAGACAAACAGACTGAATTTATAATATTAGTAACGGATTATTTTGCACATACACACACATATATGAAACGCGATAAGCGGCCGAATATCCGGTGGCCGGATATCCGGCGCTCCGGCCTCGTAGTTAGCCGAATATCCGGTATCCGGTATCCGGCCAAATCACTATCCGTTAATGTACTAAACAAAATTCACAGTTTTTGACGTGAATACGTCTTTAAAATTGCTTCCATAGGACGCAAATCAAAAAATCGAATGATAACAAAATCGGGGGATACAGTTTAGTGTTGTAGCTACATATCTATCATCCCCATCCAAATTCCAATTACACCACTGGATAGCTAAAGGATCAAAGAATTTATTACGCCCATTATTCTATAGTATATTAAGTAGTGATGAAACGGATATCCGGTAACTATCCGGTATCCGGCCTATCCGGCCTATTTTCACTATCCGGCCGGATACCGGATAGTAGGGCACTATCCGGCCGAATACCGAATACTAGATGTTTCCCGCGATACCGTTCGCGCTGAAGTGCTTTACGCCCTAAACTCGTCTATATCGCGCTTTTCTGTGGGAATACAAAAGTTTTTAAGCCTATCTATATTGTTTCTCGTTGTCTAATCTATCTCTGTATCAAATTTCAGCAAAATCAGTTCTTTAGTTTAGGCGTGAGAGAGTAGCAGACAAACAGACTGAATTTATAATATTAGTAACGGATTATTTTGCACATACACAACACATATATGAAACGCGATAAGCGGCCGAATATCCGGTGGCCGGATATCCGGCGCTCCGGCCTCGTAGTTAGCCGAATATCCGGTATCCGGTATCCGGCCAAATCACTATCCGTTTCATCTCTAAATTATTAAGTATCAGCATAGCACCCGTGCAAAGCCGGGGCGGGTCGCTAGTTAGATACAAACTCAACATTAAAAATTATGGCATTTCTCGGCATTAGGTGTCAGTTGACACTTTACACCTGATAAGACTTTATTCAAGTACGTGACATATTAATTTACGTTACAAAGCGTTTTACAATGAAATCAAGATAAGAGCATAAATTATTTAACGATTGCCGTTTATGTATTTCTAGATGTCGAAATGATGAATCGTTTATTTTATTCAGCGATTGCTCATTGCAAGGTTTGCGTTTTTCAACGATGGAATATCGTAAGTGTGTCGTGCTAGTTTTGTATTTAATAACTCAGGTAAGTCCAATCTTTATGCAGGAGACCTATTTTTGAATTACGAATGCGATTTCGAAATCACCGCTGACTAAATAGTCAGCGGTGACTTTGAGGTCACGGATTCCTAAACATCCAATTTTTGAAAGTCGATCGCAGAGCTGCCACCATAGATAAAATACACACATAAATGTAAGAGTTCGGTTCCACGCAAAATGTAGCCGCTGCCGGTTATTGCCGGCTTAACTATTGCGGTTATTATATATATATATACATATATATATAATATAAAAGAATATATAATATTATATATATATAATATATAATATTATAATATATATTATATATATATATATATATATATAATATATATATAATATATATATATAATATAATGTGCTATATTCATATATATATAGACTTAAAATCAACTCGTAATGAAATCACACCTGTGACTAAGGTAGTCACATCAGTGATATTCAAAATAAGAATTATTGAAAATCGGTGATTATTAGTCACATCGGTGATTTCGAAGTCGCATTCGTAATTCAAAAATAGGTCTCCAGGTTTTGCTGATTTGACTATTTTTACGTTCGATACATCAGTTGCTTTTCATCTCATCTGACTGTAGCAGTAAAGCGGAAGAAAGCAACTAACCGCCAAACGAGCCAACGGGTCACCTGATGGTAAGTGATCACCGCCGCCCATAGCACAAACAACACCAGAGGTATCATCAGCGTGTTGCCGGCCTTTCATGAATGTATACGCTCTTTTTTGAAGCTTCCCATGTCGTAACTATTCGGAAATACCGCGGCCGAAAGTTGGTTCCATAACTTTGTCGTTCGCGGGAAAAACGTACGCGAAAACCGCACTGTGGAGGACAGCCAACCATTAAAATGGTGGGGATGGAAAGCAAGTCCCCTCCGTGACGCACGATACAGGAAATCGGTCGGCGGCAGTATCCCAAACAACTCGTCAGAGCACTCCCCATGGTATATGCGGTAGAGAACACAAAGAGACGCGACATCTCTCCGCAGCGCCAATGAGTCCATACGACCACAGAGCACCGGGTCGTCGACGATTCGAACCGCTCTTCGCTGGATACGGTCAAATGGAAGGAGCTGGTACTGAGGAGCTCCGGCCCAGAGGTGAGAGCAGTATTCCATATGTGGCCTGACCTGTGCCTTGTAAAGTTGTAGGCGGTGGGTCGGCGTGAAATACTGTCTCGCCCTGCTTAGCACTACCAGTTTTTTGAGGCTAATTTAGCCTTGCCTTCCAGAAGACAGCGAAACTGAACATCGCTCGATATGTTGACTACAAAAAAATGTTCCGGTCTGGGTGTTTGTACATGTTAGATTTCTGATTGTGACTGCACCCACGACACAGGATAAAAATCCTTGTGTGGGGAGACGTTTAAAAAAAATCCCAGTTCTTCTTTTTTCTCTTGCTTTGTTCCCAATTTTATTTGGGGTCGGCGTAACATGTCTTCTTCTTCCATTTCTTCAACATATCATCAACACAGTCCATTCATCTTACCTTGGTCTTCCTCTCCCTATATTTATACACTGAAAAAATATTTAAATTGCAACTAAAATTACTCAAAACAATTGTACCAAATCGTCTGAGAAAAAAACACAAGAAACATATAACATATATCAAAGATTTAAAAGCTCTGTCCTAAACGAATACATTCATAAAGTAGACTGTCTGACCAAACATGAGAGGAATAGTAGATTAAGACTGTTGGATTATGTTCCTAGATTTCGGTTACCTAACTGTAATAATTTATATGGTGAGCGCACCTGGGAATATATGCTACCAATGTTTTTGAACGAGCTCTCAGACTCCAATTATGAACTGATCTGTAACAACGCTGACAAATGTTTAAAAATTATGCGCAATATATATTTAGTAAACCCTAGCTGATCAGGTCAAATTGTTTAATATAGTTAATGTTGATGTAATGCATAGTACCTAGTATATAATATATAGTAATGTCGATAGTTTAGTGTTAAAATTAGTTCCAGTCAAAAAAGGCAGCGACAGATAAACCTCTTGGTTTTCGTTCGCTGGTATGTTTTGTTTTTTGATTAGTTATTAGTATGATATGTAATTATTAAATAAATAAAAAAATGCCTATCCTCTTTCATATCCATAGGTTTTCTAGTAACATGGTCGTTCCCTCTTATCAACATGGCCGTTCCCTGATACGTGACCATATCAGGATACTTGCCTCAGAACTGTCACAGTTTTCAGGCCCGTATTACAGAATTAAACAAAGTCATACCTTTGCGTGAATCTTGCTTTTAGAAAGGGAAGGCAATGTGAACTCAATAGCACAACCCCTTTCTAACTGTAGTCTAGCAGGAATTTGCTTTTTTTTTCCCCGCGGGTAGAGGCAGTGAATATCGGGGCTCTCATAAGGGGCGCGCCACCACAGTGGCCGTCTTAACAACCCCTTGGTGCTTGGACGACCTCACACCGGATACCACCCGCGTCCGGTCTACGGCGGGTGGTTATGTTGGACTCTAGCAGGACGCCAGCCCACCAACTGAACACTGCTTAATGCCTTTGGCCGGGCAGAAAGCCTGGGGCCCTATTGGCCTTATCGGATAGCGCTCGCCCTCTCAGAGGAGGGGACGAGGCAAGAATTAAACAAAGTCATATCTTTGCGTGAATCTTGCTTGAGATTGCTTTGAGAAGGGATGACATTATGTGAACTCAATAGCACCATCCCTTTCTAACTGTACTCTAGGAGGGATTTGAATTTAAGGTTGATTTTAGGAGTCTAATGGCCGTTTTCACCAACCCTGTCTTAGCTTAGGTGACTCCTAAGTGACATGCTGTCACTTTTTGTATTAACTGAAAAGAGTGAGACAGCATGTCTCTTAGGAGTCACCTAAGCTAAGACAGGGTTGGTGAAAACGGCCATAAATATCGGAACATTAGATATTACGTCTTACCTACTTGAATCAAATAGTGTTTGATTTTACATATGTGACTATACATGTTTACCAATAAATATCATCATCACAGCTCATATACGTCCCTACCGAGGGGCTCCAGCCTACTCTAACTACGTTAGGGCGATTAGGTCTTAGTCAACCACGCTGGCCCAGTGCGGGTTGGTTAACTACGTACACCTTTCACCAGATGTACGCAGGTTTCCTCACGATGTTTTCCTTCACCGTAGGAGCGTCGGATAAATGTACATATGAAATTCAGAACGAAAAACACATTGGTACACGGAGCGGATTAGATCGCGGGCCTCCCGATTCAATGCAGCGCACAGCCGAGACCACAGCGCCACCGACGCTCAATAAATATACAGACTATCTAATGATTAATGTTTACAAGAGACTACATGTGGTTCCTGTGACATTCACAGCATATTTTGGAACTTTACTGTAAAAAGCTAAACATTTCTCCATTAAAGCTTCTCAAATTTTTTGCAGCCTAAACGCTGGAATCGCAAGCTTATTTTCTCATGCTTATTGATTTCACTTCTGCCGCTATTTTCTCTTTGGACAACTTTGTGTCGATCCTCCCAACTCTGCGTCTGTCATATAACTCTGCAAGTGTCCTATGATGTACCTACTCAAAGGTGCCAGGTTTTAGCAAATCATTAATATGATGTAGAAAAAGTTATTGCGGTAAAACTCTTTTCGTTCCCATTCGTCATGTCGTGGTTTGTGTTCTAATTTTAATAAATAATTTAATAAACTCTTGATATACCGCCCCGAAGTACCGATTTCTTATCATATTTCATCTTTCTCTCTGGGAGTATTAGAAGAGCGCGAACGCTGGAGTCCTTTAAGAATTAAGTGCGTGTTCACTTCCTGCTAAAGAATCTTTAATTTAAACTAGTTACAGCATATTGTCCTGTCCAATTACTGCACCTATCTCCTTTTATTATCTATTTCTTCTTTATATCTATTTAAATCTCCTTTTAGTACTTCTCTGGTCCAAGGTTGTCTCTTGACCATTTGCTATTTGTTGTTTTCTTTTTAATCCTGACCCTGAGTACCCTGGTAATGATAGCCGTGGGATCGATGACAACACGAATAGAGCTACCTTTCAGGATATAGGAAAACCAAAAGAAAAGACTAGGGGGTATATGTTAGGTAGCTTGCCAAGTAAGTCGTCATGTCAGACCGTGATGACCTTGTGAGAGATCGTGAGAACCTTGCCATACTTCAGTCAATGGTTCTGTCCCAAAGGTGTGTGGCATATTCAGTGGATCGGTGCGACCGAAAACCATATTGGTGGTTACTAATGTAATTAGCCTTCTAAATAGTTGATGATACACGTATATGATACTCGTTTCATAATCGCCGACTTCCCCGTTTGGTTTATCTATTGCACATTGAAATTATTTGACTTAACGGAGAAGATAATTAAAATTTTAATGTTAATGATTCATTATATGTTTATGTTTCAGACACTGCCCAGCATACGAGGAAGCATTCACCAACCAAACACATGGAACCAGTTGCCGTTCTATTCTCCCTTTTACAGACAATTATGGCAAAATATGAATTCAACACATAAAATACCAAAATTAGATAATACAATCCTAACCAGTGTTGAAACAAATTATAGTAAGAAAATAAACAACACTGAAAGTCATGAACTGATATCAACAAATAAATCCGAAATAAGTAATAGTAGCATAGTATCAAAAGATGTCATGGATGAAAACTCAAACTTACCCTCACAAATAAATATTAATAATGATGTTGATGTCTCGACGAATGGTACTAAACCTAACGTAGAGAAATCCAAAAACCTAACACTCAAAAGGGTTAAAGATTTCAATAGTATCTTTAATAATATGTCGAGCTTTAAAGATCGTTTTGATAAATTGAAACTAATGTACAGTTCACAAATGAATAGAAAACTATTAAATTCAGATAAAGCTATTGTAACTGGCAGTGATAAGAATAAGGGAAATAATAATGATTCTGCAAGAACTCTTACTGAACTTCAGCATATTTCATCTTTGAATGACAAGAGCAATAATGAACTAATCGTATCAAGTAACATCACACATGAAATTGAAAAAGATGTTGGTAATAAATTTGACGAAAATCTCAATAATATAAAAACAGATAATACCTCTATTTTACAAACAAATGCTGACGTTGAAGCTGAAATTGTTCCACCAATCCTAGAAAATCCAATTCAATTACAAAAAACAACGTTAAAACCTGCAAATTTCGAAGCAATATTAGCTAAGATCCGAAAGCACATGCCTTTTAGTGGTTATAAGAACCGTACGGTGATAGCACATAATTCACAAAATCAAACAATGCTTGAAAATGAAATGCGAACAAAACCTGTGCTGCCACAAAATCAATAATCACTGATAATAAAGACAACGAAATACCTGTAACGCAAGTTGACAATACTTTAAAGGAATCACATGCCGTAAATAAACCTCAATTAACTTCCACTCAACCAACATTATCGCAGCACGCAGCTCAAATTGATGTTAATCATAAACCTGAAATATCTTATGGAAATATTTCACCTGACGTTTTTTATAAATTAAGTCAACAATTATATGCGTCCAATACTAACCCAACAATACAAACTACTGTTAGCACTAAAAGTGATCATAATACGCAAGAAGTAATTGCAACAGCTGCAATTATCACAGATGAAGATCATCAGATCGTTGAAGAATGGCCTTTGCCTACTGTTACAAATGTGGTTGATCATAATCACCATACGATCGATCAACCACAGAATAATAATAATATTCTAAAAACACCACCGAAAGTAGTTGTTGATTCTCAAACCATTATCCAAACATCTAATGTTGATCATCAAGAATTGTTAAAAGAGACTATAAAGTCAGATTTAACTAATAATATTGTTCTTCTAAACCACCCTATTAATAATGTAAAAAAAGAAACGTTAATAAACCCATCAGTCGAAGAAATAAGAAAGTTGCTTCTAAGTTTAAATAATTTAGGTACAACGTCTGTCTATGAGGATAAAGCAATTGTTGGTGCTGTAGCTGATCATGTGAATATGAACCTTATTTCAAATCCTATAGCAATACCAATCGATTCACATAAAGAAGCAATTGAAGCTCCAA
Organism: Scirpophaga incertulas; assembly: GCA_036419045.1. NCBI lineage: Eukaryota > Metazoa > Arthropoda > Insecta > Lepidoptera > Crambidae > Scirpophaga > Scirpophaga incertulas. Next base: position 22,357,436 of record CM071636.1, read on the forward strand.
TGCATGATAAAACGAATTCTATAAAACCCGTAGCAACGATTCAAAGTCCTATAACTAAACTTCATTTGCCGGAATTTAAAGAATCGGGTCAAAGAAATTTAAACGAACTAGTTGCTTTAGAGAATCATGCAAAGGTTGATCAAAAAAATCCGAATGCCCTAATAAATCAACCTATCCCTATTTTGCAACCATTAAAACATGAAGAGGAAAATGTTGAGGAAATTTTCAAACCTGATAACAATCTACAAATTAATTTACCATTAATGCCGGACGCTTTTTACACACATACTTACAATCCATATACATTGTACCCAAAAATTATTAATGTTGATGCAATACTATCCAACATACAAAAGCAACAAGACAAACAACTGAACAAAGCGCTTGAAATGCTTTTATTGTCAGATTTACTGAAGAAAAAGTTTTGTAATCCAAAACTGGTTAATACTTTATTGACATTATTGTATTTACGATAATAATTTATTTAATGTATTTCTTAATGAAATTCTCTCCAAAATCTGTTAGAAAATTTGTGTTGTATTTTGTATTCCAGCTACGCGTAGTGTTATTATTAATTTATATTATAACTAAATTAATTAATAGAAAAACTTATTAACAAGATTGCTTGAATAAAGCATTGTCACTAACAAACCTGTTGTTATGAACTTTTTGATAACTAGACTTTAGAGTGAGTTTTTGATACAATATGTCTGTATGTCATGATATTATAATTATGTTAAGTTGATAATGTTTAAATTAAAATGTACACGAAAAGACAATAAAGATTCTATTGCTGAAGACGACATGTAAGACTCTTTTTTTTTCTCGTATATACTTGTGTTTACATCGTTCCTGTATTATTCTGCAGTTACTGGTTTCGATCACTTAAAATTGTTATAAATTAATATTACAGAAGAACGGGTCTTAGATAGAGTACATTAGATGTTAGTGGGACTCAAACTAGACTATTAGCCTGTGTGTTAAGTACCGCAGGCGTGTATGTAGCGTGGGCGTGTATGGTGTTTCTTTTTAAATAGATAGTTTGATTTATATGTATAATAACTAGAGATCGGATAATCGGATGCATATTTACCTAAAGTTAATTTTTGGCTCACAAATTATGGAAGCGGCGTTTTAAAATACATTTTGTTAAATAAAAATCCCGGGAAAATACGGGACTGCAAATTTAACGTAGTGATATTGTTTGAAAATTACTAAATTAGCACGTGGTATTTATTTTCAAAAGACCGAGCGTCCGGGTTCATTTATACAATTATGCATACGTATTTACATGAAGTTTAGTTTCAGTTCCCCGTGCGATTTATGAATGTACGATTGTTTTATTGTTTTATTTAACGCTCGACTTTCTTCCTCTAAAACTCTATATACTTACTCACAAATCACACGGGGAACTGAAACTAACCTTCATTTAACGTCGTTTTTAAGCTCATATTACAGACTAGTTTTGCATTACCAAAATGTTCTACAGTACCGGAATTCCGGGATTTTTATTTATGGAAATAAAATAAAAAGACAGTTCCATATCCACTTTGTCAAAAACTAAATTAGGTAAATAAATAAACATCCGGCTATCCAATTCCGCAATCCTGGGATTTTTATTTAACAAAACAATAAAAAGCCGTTTTCATACTTTGTCTTAAACTAACTTTAGGTAAATATGCATCCGATTATCCGATCTCTAATAATAACAACCATTAAATACCTTTGTCTTCAATCACACTACTCTATTTAAAAAAACCGCATCAAAATCAGTTGCGTAGTTTTAAAGATTTAAGCATTCAAGTACTATGTAGTCAATACCGTCTTAACCATAAGGGCACACGGGGCCCGTGCCCAGGGCCCCCATTCTCAGGGGGGGGGGCCCGAAAGACCTACAATTTGTCTCACACATTTGTCGGACACATTAGACATTACTTTCAAATCAGTAACTTTATAAGAAGGTATTAAAGTGATATATGCTACGCCATTATATCAACGACGACACATGGTCCAAGAAGGCTCATTTCTATCTGCTCGAGTGTCGAGTCAATTTTTTTTTCCTTATTCGTACGTACGGACAAGGTTTTTGTTTTTTTTTTTAAGCTTTTTTTTTTGTTTTGTTTGTTGACGTCAATAAGTGCCTGTAAAGGTCTATGTTGAATAAAGATTATTTTGATTTTGATTTCGATTTTGATTTGATTTTGCAAGCTGAGGCCGAGAGACGCCTGCCTGCCATGGATTTGTAGTTCTGGCTTTCAACAACTGAAACGCTTGTCGAAATTGCTTAATCAGTAACGTTACTTTAGTGCAGTATTCCAACCGCGGGATGGCGGTTCAACGAGCATTACAAAATTATTTTGAAAATGTTGGTATAATTCGCGTTTTTTACTTTCCAAAAGGGCGTTTAATTCTTGTGTGCCCAAGGGCCCCAACTTAGTTTAAGACGGCTGTGTATGTAGTGACAACGTTCATAGTTTTTCTGTAGTGCATTATACCCGTGCGAAGCCGGGGCGGGTCGCTTGTTAAAATTAAAATCAAAATACAGTTGTCTATTGACGACACAGTGCTTCATAAGGCGTGCACGGGGATACAGGAGACCTATTTTTGAATTACGAATGCGACTTCGAAATCACCGCTGTGACTAATAATCACCGATTTTCAATAATTCTTATTTTTGAATATCACTGATGTGACTACCTTAGTCACAGGTGTGATTTCATTTCACGAGTGCCCCACTCGTAATCAAGTCATATTTGTGGAAATGTTATCTGTGTTTTGTTTGATTTTTCAGTCTATATATATATATATATTCTGTAAGTCAGTTAGCTCATTATTATTTGATTTTAAGTATGTTTTGTCAGTATATTTTTAAAAAAATATTTGTTAATATGTAAGTATCTTACACCCCCGTCTTTCCAGTTTTTTATATCTCTCCGTCCGTAGGTTGTCTGGAAGAGATCGCTGTTTGAGCAATAAGACCGCCAATTGTGCTAGTAATTTTAAGTGTATTATGTTATTTTCTTCTCTCTGTTTTGTGGTGTATGTACAATAAAGTGTTATCTATCTATCTATATATATATATATATAATATATATATATATGTATATATATGAATGTAGCGTATATATATAAACGATAATGGTTGAGCCGGCAATAACCGGCAGCGACTACATTCATATATATATATATATATATATAATAACCATAATGGTTAAGCGGCAGCGGCTACTTTCTGCGTGGAACCGAACTCTTACAATTATGTGTGTATTTTATCTATGTTGGCAGCTTTGCGATCGACTTTCCAAAATTGGATGTTTAGGAATCCGTGATCTCAAAGCCACCGCTGACTATTTAGTCAGCGGTGATTTCGAAGTCGCATTCGTAATTCAAAAATAGGTCTCCAGCTCGTCAAGGAGAACAATACTATCGAAAATTTGGAGTCGATCGCCGCTCGCCAAACTGCCATATAAACTGTGCCATGTACTTTCCGTGTGATATAGCATTCTGTGTAATATGTACTGCATGTGTTATGCGTGAATGTGTGTGTTATAACAATATAAACTTATTATATATCGTATTGTAATAAAAAATAACTATATGGCGGAGTGTATTCGAATTTATCGTGTATAATATACACGTTTATTAGTTTGGAGATTTTGGGTTCAGATGTTTGGAATTAAATATAAAATTTATTTTAGACAAGATTTTGTTTTTGATAATAACGTGTATTTTATTTTTATTTTTTTATGAAATAAAATAAGCGACATGTAGATGTGTGTTTGAATTGCGTTGTTCTATAAAAGGTTGCCAGTATGTTTTAATAACAATTTCAAACATTTCATTATAGGGGTTAATAAATAGTCATCTTATTGAATTAATATCTATAATAAGTTACATTATAATTATGAAATGTGAAAATTTCTTCCATGGCATTCTCTTAGTTATGAAGCATACATTAGAAAAAGCTGTCAGCTGGTACACTTTTGGCAATAACCACGGTTTGCCCGTCCACTTCATACTGCATATTCTCCGGTAAGTAATACGTTATAAGAGGTGCATCATCATTTTCTACAGGACCATACTTCACAACTTTGGAATGTCCATAAACGGTTTCGATTTCAGATTTTGGTTTGCTCGTAGAAAACTCATCTTGTGATTTCTTAGTTTGTACGCTTTTGTATGTTGTTGATTCCTCTATGACACGCTTTTGCTCTTTGAAATCGGAAGTAATAGATTTTACTTTAAGCACAGGTCTTGTTTTAAAGTTATGTTTGTCTATTGTAGTTGAAATATCATTTTTTTTGCTCTCAGTATTATGTTTCGGAGGTACAGTAAACTTATGTTCGGAATTCCCTTCCAAATTATAGGGCTTTTTCCTTTTACGTCGATCTCGGTTGTTTCTTTGTTGTGCTAATATTTTTTTGCCTCGTAAACGTTTCATGTTACTCCTATTATTTGGATATATATCTCTGGGTTTGTTACACGTTGTTTTGCTATCTTCATCATCATCATTGTTACAATGTATTTTATTTCTATCTCTAACATCTTCAGAATCATCGTGATTTAATTCCCTTTCTGGTTTAGCAAGTTGGTCTTCAAGACTCAAACTATTAGTATCACTGTCAACCACTTCCCAACTATAATTTTGCTCTTGAGTCCGAGGTGCAGTTTTTAGTCGTTCATCACCAGGAGCTTTCATTTGAGGAGATAACACCTCGTCGTTCGTATCTTTTATAATCTTTCTATGGATTCGTCGTTTTTTATCGTTATGGCTCGGAGTATTCATAAACAGATCATTTTCCCAGGATTCTTTATCGTCCTTGATAATATAGCTTTCGGAAAAATTGTGATGTGTCTTTCGCTTCCTAAGTTCCTCCTTTAAAGCAGATGAAAAATTACGAATAGTGTCTTCTGGCACACTAAATACTTTTTTTCGTAATTTGTCAACCAAGTTTGTATTCAAATTGTACTGTGTGTCATTGGTGAGTAATTTATCATTTAATACAAATTCATTGACTTCTTTCTCGGGTTTCGTGTTATCTAGTTCGTCAAAATTTTGCCTCTTTTTGAATTTGCGTTTGCCTTTACGCCCCTCTTTTTGTCGTTTACCATTAAGAGTTGATTTGTTGTTTTTGAAGTAGTTACTATCAGTGGTAGTTTGTAATGTACCTTCGTTTAAGCCTATAGTCTCTGTCAAAATGACTTCTTCCTTCATTGTATCATGTTGACTATTAATAGGCTTTTTATTAGAATCGTAAGCTGAAGTATTGCTGTCATCATTTCTTTGGTATTTAGTCCCATTCCTTGCTTTATTGCGTTTAGATATTCTTCCTTTCTTATTGTGTACATAATCAGGTGACACAATGAAATAATTATTTATTACTTGAGGCTGATCTGACTTGGCAACTTGCGAATCACTTGTCGTCTTAATATCTTCAACTTTTTTGTTGGAATCACCACACATTTTTTGATTTGACAGTGCATTGTTAATGTATTGATGTCTAAGATGCTCTATTATTAAATCTGCCGGATCACTTACTACGTGGGATACAACTGAATGTTGTTGGTGGCCTGCTGGCACCTGGTAACTGATTCTATCATTATGTTGCGTAAATCGCTGACGATAAGGGTTATTATTGGTTGCAGTTACATGAACCTGGGGCTCTGTTATCTGTATAGGGATAGATTGTTGTATCGAATCTCCATAGATCTGCCTGTACGGACATTGTGATATTTTATTCAGAGTTAGTCCCGATACCTGTAAAGATCAAACATTTTATTAATGCAAGAACAAGAAGCAGAAGACTCTCTCAGTAAATTTTTTATATCCTAAAAATGCAAAAATATAGTTCTTGAATTTTAATGGAATTAATATTAGTAGTAACATAAAAATATGAAATTCAAACTGTTACGTGTCAAATATATGTCAAACATTTTTAACACGCTGAGATTGTTGCAAGGATTGCAGATTTATTGTGAATTATACCAGAGCTCCACTGGGGGATTGTCACGACTTGCCATCAAATAGGCAACCTCCTTGCTTGCATACATAGTTATCAACAAACAATTCTTTATTCAAATACAAGCTGTTCTAATAAAGGATATTGGTCTAGCAGAAACAATGTCAAAGTAAGGTAGAGGACTGGGATTAGATTAAACTGAAAACCAGCCTTAGAGCCTTGGTCTTAGTGACTTTAATGCTGAAACTGAGAGCGTGGCAGTAGCTAAAGACCTATTATTGATTCATAAATAATACAGACAGAAACATAAGAGTTCGTATTTAGAACACGGTTCAAAATTCGAACGCTGTTTCGTTAGCCAACAAAATTGGATGTATTAAATGAAAAAAAAATGCTTCTGATGCGTTATAAACGTTTTCAAATTATTTAATCGATTGGCTGCAATTAATAATAATGGCGATTAGAATAAACGTTGAAATCATATGCGTCACTGTCAATCGCTTTGACAAGAAATTTGACAGTCACTTTTATTGCTCTAAACCACGCTAAATTAATAATAATAATATCATAGGAATGATTCAAAATAGTTTTTATTTTCATTTCAAACATCTAGTTAACGAATCAGTAGAAGACGATACTGATTCTTATAAAAAAAAATGTTATCAATATAAAAACACATTCTGTTGATTGATTGATATGTCAAAATTTTACATTTGTATTCTCATATGAATTAAATCTTATTTCATCATCATTATATAATTTGACAGTATTACATTACATTTTTAATATACCACAAAATTAGAATAAAAAGTTTTTTTATTTTTGATTGCGGATAATTTTTTTATTGTCTATATAGTTTTTGAGAAAATTTAAAAGTATACTAAATTTACAAGTATGATGCTACAGTTAGGGTGGAATGAAATTTTTTCCTTTGCCAAATTTATGGTAGTAAGAATGAGTAGCATTTGATAATATGGGTGCAATGGTTCAAAATTTGTATTATGAGCTCATAATTGACAGTATTTTAATACTAATTTTCTCTTTAAATTGTTAATATTAATTATAGACGCCATTGATTATATAGAGAGACATATGAACAATATATTGACAAACTGTTTTTATGCAAATACAGCACTCGAACAATACGAACACATAATGTAATGTAATGACAAATGTCAAACGTCAACAAATGTATCTTTTTTTAAGTATAGCTAGTTAGGCAAAGGAAAATAAAATAATATGAATAATTGAATTGTAAAAAATTACACACTTTTGTATCTACACATTATTATATCTTGTAAATTACAAAACTTTGTTCATAATTCCTATCCAGTTTTAATGACGACCGTTTTATTGATAACATAAAAATATGAAGTATTGTCAATTCAAACTACAACCAAATTAAAACTTATTCTGATACCAACTTCAAGAAAATAATAAAGTTATCTACGTACCGACAGCGTCGAAGTTATAAAACAGACGCTAACAATGGCTAAACACTCCATCTTGTCATCATTATCTGGCGAAAGAGCGAAAACTTTTCAAATTTCGAACTTGGAATTATCGCGGCCTTTTATTTTTTCACGGCAAGTGCTTACAATGTGAATTACCATAAGTCCAACTACGTGACTGCTTTTAAAATGTTCCTTTTTATGTGTAGATACGAAAGATTTAGAGATAGGTAGATATTGCATGTTCATGATTGAACACGGAACGTTTTGAAACAGTGATAACAAAAAAGTTCTAGCTAGTATGGTTTCAAAATGTCTCGGTTGAGTATACAAATTTACTTAAGTAGGTATAGGCAGGAGCGTCGGTGGCGCTGTGGTCTCGGCACTGGTTTGTGCGCCGCATAGAATCGGGAGACCCGTGATCTAATCCCCACCGTGTACCAATGTGTTTTTTTGTTCCGAATTTCATATGTACATTTATCCGACGCTCCTACGGTGAAGGAAAACATCGTGAGGAAACCTGCGTACATCTGCGAAGCGATTCAAAGGTGTACGTAGTCAACCTAATCCTAATCGCCTAATCGCCCTAACGTAGTTAGGGTAGGCTCGAGCCCCTCGGTGGGACGTATATGAGCTGTGATGATGAGGTATAGGTAATTTCAAATTTCCTAAATTAATTTTCATCAATCATATATATATATATATGATTGATTGAAGGTGTGTATATATATATATACACCTTCATTGCTTAGACAACAGTGAGTGCTTGCAATATGAACTTTATACAATAACAATAAAGCTCAATTCGACTGTACGTTTTAGTTAGAAAACGTTTGCATGGGAAAATAAAAGGGCTATTTTTAGAGTTTTTCTGATAATTATTGGAACTTTTCTCTTAAAATCCATCCTTGAACTTGAACGAACGAGCACTAGCTAGTATGACGGCTGCCTTTTAAGTTGTGTCGTTTGCCAACTTCCCGCAATTATAAAAAAAAAACATATTGCTATTTCATTTTTTTGAATTTAGAATTCTAAAACAGTATAATGTTTTTTAGATCGGCCGAATAGTTTTATTGTATCTTCTATTCAAAGGTGACAAGTCGGTTGTTAAAATGGAAATGTCTTATGAAAATTTTCGTGCGATAATTTTCTACAACTTTCAAAGAGGATTATCGCGACGTTAAGAAGATCATTTCTATGTTTAGTAATGCAGCACCATGTCTTAGGACTATTGAACGCTGGTATTTGGAATTTCAATGTGGGCAGTCTAGCCTCAGTGACAAGCTACGTGAAGGTTCTAATGTAGGATAAACCGCCATGACACAAGAGAATATCGAAGCCATGCGGCAGCTAATCCTCGAAGATCGTCATGTAACATACCGTGAAATAGAGGCATCCGTGGGCATTTCAGGGACCACTGTCCAAAAAATCCCAAACGAAGAACTTGGCGTAAGAAAGTTGATCTCCCGTTTGGATACCACATTTGCTTAGCGACGTCCAAAAAGCAACGCGTGTTCTACTAACACGGAGTTAAAGACAGTTTTAATTAATTTTAATATGGAAATGTTTGGAAAAGTCTTCCTTTATTAAATATAACCTCCAAAGAAGTGTTGATTCGTCCGTGAATGCGCCGTCTACAATGCGAATAAATTCGGTGCAACGCATTTTTCCAATCAGAAAATCCAGTTTGAAAGTGTGAACGGTTTTGAGCTTCACCGAAAAGGATTCCTACGTGGAAACCACTTATGTGTTTCCGAAATGATGTACTAAAATGTACAGAGCAAGACAATTTTTGCTGTTTAAGAAACATTGTCAATTTTTTTTTCTTTACCACAGGGCCCCTGAACGTGGCGGGGCCCCTAGGCAGTTGTACAATGTTTTATGGATAAAACGGCCCTGCGTGTTATTGTTGGTGTCGCAAAATTCTGCAGCGATTCAATCGACGAGAGTCATAGCATATTAGTTTACAATACGGTTAGTGATGACGAGTCTTGGAAATATGCTTTTTTTTTTTGTTCCCCTGAGGAAAATGCATTAAATTGCATACCCCGACTGTGGCGAGTCGGCGGTTATGTGCCCCCGGGAACGCGAAGCAACTTCCGGGAACCCCCAGCCTCCGCTCCCCTGTCGATACAGGGGAGCCCTCCTCGGGGGAGGCTACACTACCTCCCCCGATCTCCTCCACCGACGACGCCCCCCAGCCACGGAAGGGGCGTGGTCCATCCCGGGTCGCCGTATCAGCGGGCGCGACTTTCGGCGCCGACGGCGACGGCGACACCTTCTTCGAGCGGGATCGGCCATCTCCCGACTCCGCTCGGCGGCCTCCTTCTGGAGCATCACTGCTTCATAGAAGGATGCCACAGCCCTACAACCTCCCTCGTCCGCCAGCATTGCCTCAATCAATGCCGGATATGGATATATGCTTACGATCCAGATTCTAAGCAGCAGTTTAATATCTGGGTCTTCCAAGATGACTAAGGTTATACGCTCACGGAGCACTTAAAAAAAACGGTTGCTTCTTTTGTGGCAAAGCATCGTCATGTCGCCACTATTGTACTAGAAGAACGCAAGACTGTTAACGCTGACTGGTTTGTACTGTTTGTTTGCCACAAGTCGTCACTGAATTTCAGAAAAAAGAATCCAAAACAATACGAGCTCGCATACCGCCCGACAAACAAAGATGTTTTTTTAACACACAAAATATCAAAATTTTAGACCATCCCCCTTACAACCCTGACTTAAATCCTAAAGATTTTTTTCGTTCCCCAAAATTCAGCAAAGTGTTCGTGGTCGACGTTTCAGCTCACCCGAAGAAGCTGTTGATGCATACAAACGGACATTTTGACTACACCCCCACTTCGGAGTGGAATAAATGTTTTAATAACTGATTTGAACGCATTCAAAAGTGTGTTAAATATCGCGGAGAATTCTTTAAAAAACAACAAATATATTACAAATGATATTGTTTTTTGCTGATTCCGCGCAGTTGATGATGACTTGTCCAACAAGCAGACAAGGTCGACACGTGTTTCGTCTCTCAGCGAGACATCTTCAGGATCTGTTGCCCGCTCGGTGACTCACGAGCGGCTGTCACCGAGCGGGCAACAGATCCTGAAGATGTCTCGCTGAGAGACGAAACACGTGTCGACCTTGTCTGCTTGTTGGACAAGTCATCATCAACTGCGCGGAATCAGCAAAAAACAATATCATTTGTAATACAATGGACTTCCGCAAAATAGCACCTGCTACAATAGAGTACAACAGATATAAAATAATAATCTATTAGATTTTCTATACTTATTTCAAATGACACAACTGAAAAGGCAGCCCTCATATAAAATTAAGGAATAATTTTTAACTACTCTTAGTTAAATATAAATATTATATTTATTTAAATACAATAAAAACTTTGTTTTTAAACATAGTTGTTGAAGTCAGAGGTCGTTAAATGAAGCTAGCTAGATTTTTAGTCTGTGTGATTCAATCGACCAGCGGGCCCGCCATTTTTATTTTAAAACTTTGAATATTAATGTTACGAAATTTCCCTATCATATCATCCATTTTGACCCCAACGGACACTTTTATAAATATCCCAACTTTCAGCTTTATTTGACTACATTTCTTTAAGAATTAGTAAAATTTATTGTAGTGAATGTTGGGTGTGGCAGAAGAAACATGAAAGTAGAATTAATGCTGTGGAAATGAGAAGCTTGAGAAGTATAATTGGAGTGAATCTGAAGGACAAAGTCAGGAACAGTGTGATAAGGGAGCGATGCGGTGTAGTTGAAGATGTAGTGACAAAGATAGAGAAAGGGATGCTTAGGTGGTTCGGCCATGTTGAAAGAATGAATGAAGGAAGATTAACGAAAGAGATACACAAGAAAGATAAGAATGATAGGACGAATCGGTGCAGGTCGACCTTGGCGGACATATCTCGATCAAATCGAAGATGTCCTAAAGAAAGGTCAGGTCAAGAGTACTCGCAACCGACGAGCATGCATGAAGACGCTCATGAAAGTGGAGGAAGCAAGAGAAGTGTGCCAGGATCGTAGCAAGTGGAGAGTCTACACTTGTTAAAAAAAAATAATTCGAATGTATTTTTACATTAATTTGTCTATTTGCTTGGACTTACACAATCTATCGTAAGCATTCATTTCATTTAAAATCGATGTGTCTATTTATAATCTAAATCTGTCTATTTATTATAAGTAATAAGTAAAGTCTATAATTTATCCCTTTACATTTTTCACAAATAGTACCTAACTAATCTGTTGATTTTTTTTACAATGCAAGAAATTTATTATCTTCACTTAGAACTTTCTCAAAACAGAATTCATATTTAAAGAGCGTTATTGGTAGAAATGCATAAAGAAAGCGAGGGACAAATGTTTAAATTTAGAACTGAAAGACGATATTTGCTAATTTGCTCGTACACAGCGTACAGGCGCTGCGTCCAACGGAACCAGTGGCCATGAGAAGTATCGACTTTCTGAATGAATGACGTCAGAGGTGCGAGCGAGAGAGTCAGCCAAAGAGCGAGAGGCAACCTTGTTATTCATTCATGCCGTCCTTCGCACACAATACGTAATAGATTTAATAGAATGACAGCTTTTCTCGCTACAACGTGTGGGATGATAGGACGTTTTAGTAAATGGATACCTAGATTATAAAAGGAACTTAATGTGTTTTTTTTTTTTGGTAGATATATCGCTTTGTGTATTGGCCATTTTTTGTATTTTCTCCGTATTATTATTATTTGTTATTAATGTATTAAAATAATTGGTATTATTTTACGAACCTAGCCGGATCAAAAGCACTAATTATAGCGAGTTGTATATACAAATACCACTCGACAGTCTAAATTAGATTAGCTAACTCTGTCCTAACAAATTCGATTGACACTGACAGATAGAGCAATTCCATTGCTTCTTTATTAAGATAGAATGTGGCAATTAACTTCATAGAATAGAAATGTATCTGTCAATTTAAAAAAATAACGTCAATCTGACAGATAGTGGAATAACATTGATGCTTTATTTAGATTCAATTTGTTAATTATCTCTATTAAGCAGACTACTTAACCAGACGTACACTGAAGTGCAGAAACAAGTAATACTAGGTGATAAGCCAAGCGGAATGGTGAGCTCTCCAAAATAGTCAGCAGCAGCTATCTTTAGCACCAGTTTCTATTTTACCAACATTAAAAAGAAGGAGGATTATATAATGATTCTTCTTTTGTTTGGTAGGTTTTATATTTCAGAGGTGATTTTATATATATGACATTGATTTGGTAGGTTTATTTGTAGAATTTTATTAATAAAATTCTACAAAGATAATAAATAATGAAAAATAGTTAAAATGGGGATAGCCAGACATCACAGTTTTCCCATCCAAATATACCTCCGTAGCTTTCCAGACATTCATGCACGCTCGTCGAATATGGATACTCTTTTGTTAAAAACAAATTCTTAATTAGATTCCGTTTCACGCAGAAAAATTAAAAGTCACAAAGCAATATTTACTTATTATTTATTATGTACCTATGTAACTTTGCATTAACCAGAGTAAACTTATCACTGTAAAGGTCACTTCAGCGTTGGATATTCTACTAGTAGAAATCAAACACGAGTGGGTTGAGCTACTCGTTGCACAACGCACGAAATGAAAGTTCAGAAATAGTGAATTCGGTAATTCGTATACGAATCTCACGATTTCGAATGCGAATTGGTTTTCTATTATTTCAAAAATCGAATCAAATTTAATATTACTAATATCATACTAATATTAATCATATAATTTTATTATTAACTTTTAGTTTGTACACATAAGTACAATTTTGAAGTCGGTTTTTGTTTTTCTTTTAATTTAAAACAATAATGAAATAACCCTTATGACAATGTTGTCATAAAGTGACAAGTTCAAATATATTTGACTATATTCTATACTCAAAAATTAAAAACATAAAAATTTTGATACAAGATTTTATTAAATGCGCTAAAAAGAACAAAATAAACTTTTACATATAAAAGCTTGTCGCGAGATTTACTTACTTATAGAATACTTTTAACGACAAGCTTTTATATGTAAAAGTTGATTTTGTTCTTTTTAGCGCATTTAATAAAAGCTTGTATTAAAAAAAATACTTTTAATTTATTTTCCGACTAAAAACCAAGCTTAGCAAACCCTTTCATTTAATACCCTATTGTAGGGGTGCATTATAAATAATTAATTACCTCTACCGCCTAGGTAATATGATAGGGCAAAAATCCAAAATGTCATTGCGCAACAAACGCACTCTGTACAAAGTATGCATCCGTCCGGTACTCACATACGCCTCGCCCGTCTTTGCCCACGCAAACCCCAAAATCCTGCACAAACTCCAGGTAGTGCAGAATAAATTCTTAACCCGAGCTACCAACGCTCCATACTACGTTAGACGCCACGATCTCCATAGGGACGTGGACCTCCCCACCATCCAACAGACCCTTAAACAATTCTCGGAACGCTTCTTCAAAGCGGCATCCGTACACCCTAACCCGCTAGTCCGAGAGGCTGCAAACTATGCACCCTCCTCCTCCCCCTCATACCGTCGCCCTAGAAATGCGCTCACCGACCCTCCCGATCTTATTACTTGCAAATTGCAAACCCTGCTGGACGCGGCATCTGCGCCGCCGAACAGCACGGGTCACTAAGTACCTTCTGTACACAAACAAGTTGACCGACCCACTCTGGGAACCGGCCTATCCCCTGAAGCGTATGCACCGTTAAGGGCTGCGCTACCTCGCCCCCTCCCCTGAGAGGGCGAGCGTTCCGATAAAGCCGATAGGGCCCCAGGCTTTCTGCCCGGCCAAAGGCATTAGGCAGTGTTTAGTTGGTAGTGATAAATAATTAGTCCGCCATCTTGGGAAAGTCCGCCATATTGGATTAAGAGTGACGTCACATTATTTATTTATTTAGGTATTCTTTGCAAGTCCTTTCATTTGATACCCATATTGTAGGGGTGCATTAAAAATAATTGATCCGCCATCTTGGTAATGCCGCCATGTTGGATTTAGAATGACGTTACACACATAACCATGCATGTCATCCGACTTCCACGTGCATGCGAAATTTCAGCTCAATCGGAGACCGGGAAGTGGGTCAAATTAAGATTCCAAGATTTTCTTACATAGTTACAAGTGAAGCTAATATTAAAGCTTGTAAAGACTGACCCTACTTTGCGTTAAGTAATAAGTATGCATACCTACTTATTTCTTAACACTGCACAAGTCTTATTAATTCACTATTAATCTTATGCCACAAGATTAATAGTGGACGACAAACAAAACTAGCATCGGAGCGGAATTTGACGTTTTCACTTACTCGCTATTCCTATGCGACTAATTAGAATTACACAAATTGGCCGAATTTAAGCGGTACAGAGGGCCTAGACAAGATGCCTTTCTATTTTCGTAATCGCATCGCTAAAATAAAAAATGTATGGTATTGACATAACCGATCGCTTGATTTTTCGAGTGGTTATGTCAATACCATACATTTTTTATGTTAGCGATGCGATAACGATTATCGAAAGGTATCTTGTCTAGGCCCTCAGCTTCGACGAGCTAATGCGGTCCACCACTTGTTCATATATAACTTCACTATGAAAAGAATGTGCTAAGAATTCTCGAATACTTTAGTTGGTGTTACTTGATTAATAAAAGCATTGTTCTGTTAATGGGGCGATTAATCTGAATTTATAGCATCGTTCATAATACAAAAAGTTGCGGCCAAAAACTATATATATAATAAAATATTAATCCGACTTTTCCGATATTTAAATACAGACATCCATCAAAAACAGAGTAGCTACAGAACGAAGAAAACGACTATTACAAAATTTAAATAGAACCTCCGCGGTTAGAATAACAAATGAAATAAAGCCTACAATCACACTGCTGGCACAAAATAGAAAAAAGAATGACGACAATTTAATTTGAAATTGGAACTCCGGCGTGTACCTAACATTGAAATAAAAGACAATGGGAAAGTTGTACAGATCCTAAATGAGGTAAGTACTGGGACAAGGGTTTGGTGGGTGATTCGATTAAAATGTACTTAGGCTAAATCGACCTCTGCTTTCTATCTGAAAGTGCTGCTTTATGTATTTTCTAAGGCACTGATGTGATTGGAGAGGTGTTATTCTAAGACAGTGAGGGATTTTCTGAAAGTCTTTAAAATATTAAATACGGTTATGTATAATTTTTCATATTTATATAATTATTAATTTTTCCAACAACTTTTTTTTCAGTGGCTGCCAGAATAATATCCCCTATTTAAATAGAAACGTAACGCCATCTATGACCAGACTGGAAGACTGGTTAATATGATACTCGGATAATCATTTTAGATATGTCTTGGTCATATAGATATAGAATAGATGTTAGTGTGATATAAATTTGCGTATTATTTTCGATCTTTCTCAATAAGTTAAACGGCGAAGGTGTACCTTCTACACATCCAACACTTCGTCAATTTTTCGTTTAGTTAAGTTTCGTCAAGTTTAAAATTGTTCTATGTGGTATTGTTTATGGTGATTTAGACTTTACATGTTGACCTTCAGATAGTTCTTATGTTGCTCGCAATAGCGATGATTTTCGTAGTGTAAAAGTTAGTTCATGTTGATTTTGTTAATGTTCGATTTTGAGTCCAATAGCTACAGAGTTGTGAAATTTTAAACAATGTTTTGAACTATATGACAATACAAAATATAAACTTTGTAAATAAACTTGTTCTTTAACTCAGAATACAGAAACGCTAGTGACGTATACCGAGTCTTATAACGAAATACCTTAGGAGCTTGTCTAAGACCTGATGACTTAAAACTTTCCGATTAAATTGACTTCAAAATGAAATCAAAATCTTTCAAAGACACCCCTAGTCAGCTGTTAAAACAAAAGAAAGATGCACTGAACCTCAATAGATTACTACGTACGATTCTTCGTACGCTGATGTAGGGTTGTCGATACTTAGGATCAAAATATAATTTATTTAATTTGTATGTGAAAAAATTGTAAATGATACGCAGTGGCGTTTCAATATACTAACTTTATTGTCAAATAAATTGCACATTAAATGTGACAGTTGATGCTAGTAGGTACATACTTGAAATAAAGTTTTGTTACAATATTAATAAAAATTTGGTTAATTAGGCAAAAATATTTTCTATAGAATCTTTACTGAAATATCTTATTACATCGACCATAAAACACCTATAACTTGCCAAGACATCAAAGCTACGAATTGCTAAGAAATGCGTCCTTCGAATTCGAAATTCGAAGATAAAATTTACGATAGTGCAAATGTGAAAAGTCGCACCACCTCATCCCTCCATTGTGAACGCACCCTGCCGTGCCATCCATGCGCATTGAGGACTCCTGTATAGATCGGCACGGGCAGTCCCGCCGAAGACACAGTACTACGCAGACCACCTCCCGGTAAGTACAAGTGACACGGACCCCGAACGTTCCTTTTTATTGCACGCCATGTTTGAAACGCGGGAACGTATACGAATTCGAATTTTAAAATTAAAGTGACATTTTAACATTGAATTTAGTTAGGCAAAGGGGTTTTCTATTGTTATTCGTTTATAGTGATTAGTGATTTTATGTTTTTCATTATTTCGTATTGCTGTATTCATAAGCAAATATGAAAGAATATTAATGAATCGCGTTCGCAATTTATTGTATTTTATGTAGCTTATGTTTTTAGACTGATCCCGAAAAAGTATCGAACGCTCATATCAATAAACATAACTTCTATTGATATTTGTTCTTCGTAAGGATTTAAATGGTATATTTATAAATTATAAGTCTAATATAATATGTTTATTGAGTTAATTCATAATTAAATGAGTCAAACGAAAAGTAACAAATAAATTGGTTATAAACATGAATTATTCTTTTTACATTAAAATTTTTATTCAGAAAAGTTTCCGAGAGCTTTATTAGAAGATTGACTTGCGTTCCTAAAATTTGGAGGTTCGAGAACTAATTGCCTCAAAGTTAAAAACTTTTTCGTGGAACTTGACTCTAAATTTTTTGGATGAAATGAAATAGAAAATGGATTATAGCTTTAATTTATAAACTAAGAGTTCTCACACGTAATTTATTGTTTGACAAAGCAATAAAAAACATTTTAGAGCAATACTATTTCCTTAAAAATAAATAAAATTTACTTGTGATCAAAGAACCTTTGCCTGGTTTCGCAGTACGAGAAAAAAACGGTATTGTTTTCTCTAGTTAACCATTGGCTTACTATGGCGTATGGGCATCGTTCCCTTTGCCTTCCCAGAATGGGAAAATTAACAAAAAAAAATCTAGTTTACCATTAGTGTGGACACTGAAAATTCGAGAAAGAATCCTGGTTTCGACTCTTAGGTTCATAGAGACATTTCTGTTTAAGAATTTCTCCATAACCAAGGCAGAATCCAGAATTACTGTTCAGTTAGTCCGCCTCTTTACAACAGAACTTTTTTAAAATTACCGGAATCTACTATTGTAATATGCATACTTTTGCCTAATGTTTTTAATTCTGTAACACAATTTCTTTTGTCTATGGTCAGAAAAAGCGCGATGGCTGTGGCATTCATCTTGCTAGCCGTCGTGGCGTCGGCGCAGGCTTGGGGCGGCCTTTTCAACCGCTTCAGCTCCGACATGCTGGCCAACCTGGGCTACGGACGCGGGCCGTACCATCATTACACTTATGGACAGGTAAATCTAGCTTACAAAAAACTAGAGGTTCGTTTATAGGTAAATGTATACATTTTTATAACAAGATTCCACATAGTGTAGCTGAATCGCCTCTTCATAAGTTCAAGGTACATGTTAAAAAGACACTAATCAGTAAGGGTTATTTATTACAAAGTCAATGATAATTTAAATTATCCTAATGCTTGGTGTTGATTTGAAGACATTGCATTCTAAAGTGTAAATATTTGTTTTCCCGTATAAATTGTAAACACATATGTACGTTGTATGGTAACAACATAATTTATGGTTATATTTCTTGCGCTCATTCTTCTTATCAGCTAAAAAATACGTCCCGAATGGGTGGAATGAGAATGGGAATGGAATGGGAAAAAAATTTGAACGATTCAAAAGAGCTTTCTATTTTGTTGAATATGTCTGTAGTCTCAGGACTAAGCTTATTAGGAGGCTTAGAGCAACCAAATGTTTTTTTTTTAATTCTACGTGTGTTCGGTGAACTCTGTTCAGTTGTGGAATAGTTTGCAACGAAGTATCCGACAATCGAAGATACTAGCCATTTTCAAAAACAGACCCCATAGTATTTTTTTTGTACAATAGCTTTCATAGTTTGTAGAACATATTCTATAAAATCTATACTTTTCTAATAAATCTGTATCTGTTTTTTATCTGTATTTTTCCTATAGTAAATTTTCCCGTTTTTTTTTATTTGTGACTTTTCTAGTACTGAAACCTCAGTTAGTCCCATAGAAGTTTTTGATCAGCATACGAAACAGTATCCATTAGCATCAAAAAAGCAAATTTTTTTGCTAACCGTACCTACATTTTTTTGAAAATGTGTGAATGGGAATGAATTTAAAAAAATATATAAATAGTCTCTTAAGACCAATTTCTTGTAGCTGCAACGATTAAGATATCTCCCTTGGCTACCCCATTGAAACTTTCCACCCTGTACAATTAATCAGCCTCATATATTAGAATTCATTTACCTGTATAATTATAATAATATATATATAATTTATATATATATATATATATACATATACATATATACATATATACATATATATATATATTATATATATATATAGATATATATATATATATATATTATATAGATATATATATATATATATATATATATAGTATATATATATTTTTAGGAATCAGAAGAGAAATTCCTTAAAAAAAATAATAATTTGGCATCAACATAATTTTATAGAGGAATAAAATCAGCCTAACGCCTACTTTACGAATTACGCAACGTTACGCGCAACGCAACACGTAATAACGTTACGCACCGGTCTACCCGCTCGAATGCCCGACGATAAGTGAGTCGCTAGCCAACCGCAGCGGCTTTTATAGGCAACGGCCGGCAACCTTACGCAACGTGTGGGGTAACCGCTTATAATATATATATATATTGTGTATATATATATATATATTGTCCCTCAATGATTCTAACGTGTACTGAAAAAAGGCTACTCGATCTGGGTTATGATGATGTTGAGTCTCTCATCTTCTTTCTTATATATAAAAATAAATCGCAAAATGTGTTGGTAAGCTCATAACTCAACAACGCCTGGACCAATTTGGCCAATTCTTTTTTGTTAATGTTCGTTGAAGTTCAAGGAGGGTTTTTTAGAATGAGGAAAATTCGAATAATTATCGGAAATACCCTAAAAACAGCCCTTTTATTTTCCCATGCAAACGTTTTCTAACAAAACGTACAGTCGAATTGAACTTTATTGTTATTGTATAAAGTTCATATTGCAAGCACTCACTGTTGTCTAAGCAATGAAGGTGTGTTCCTAACATCAAAGAGTCAATTTGCGCTTTATTAACGCTGCATATAGTTGAAATTCAATCATATCTATCAAAACAGTGTGCGTGCGTGCGTTGGAGCACAGAATACATCGTTGGAGGATTTAATGTCACGTCCCAAAATTGAATAGCCACAAAATGTAATAGGTAATTTAGACTTTTTTTGCGATTTGGTTGGCTATGCGACATTATCTATAAAATAATTAGGAACAAAAAACTGCCACTGTACATATCTTTTTGACAGGACGAAGTCTGTCGGGTCCGCTAGTTAAATATACAAATTAAATATATAACACATACACACACAACACGTAATAAATTTATTAGTTTATATAAAGTTTTCTTGTTAAGAGGTTGTTTGAGGTGGGCGCTAATAACTACGACAGTCTTCGACTAAAGTAGTTATTAACGTAACACGAGTTTGTAAACTTTATAATTATTATACCAAAACAAATACACATTAGTACAAGGCAGGTTCGACCTCGGACGCCTCGAACCTGGTGCTCCGAAAACTAGTGTCAAGACCCAGCTATATTTAGCGGGCTAGTATATTTATAAAATTTGATTTATGTGCATAAAAATTGTAACACATTTCATACTAATTTACAAATGCATAATTTAAACACAAGAAATAAAAATAAACTTACCGTTCCAACGTACAAGCTACAAAAAACTAGAGGTTCGTTTATGGGCAAATGTATAAATTTTTGTAACAAGATTCTACATAGTGTAGCATATTGAAAAGACGCTAATGAATAAGTAATATTACAAAGTCGATGTTTATTTAAATGATGCCAATGCTTGGTGTTGATTTGAAGACATTACATTCTAAAGTGCAAATATTGGTTTTCCCGTATAAATTGTAAACACATATGTACATTGTATGATAAAGACATAATTATTGTAATGCTGTTATTACTTTTGATAAAGCTGATAAAATTCTTGCGCCCATTGCTCTTATCAAATAAAAAATACGTCCTGAATGGGTGGCAGGAAAAATAAATTTTGACGATTCAAAAAAGTTTTTGATAAAGTCATTTTTGAATAAAGTATTTTTGATTTTGATATGTATGTTAAATGATAATAACCGCAGGTACTGGCATTAATAAACTGTGATTGTTTCACATTTTCTTACTTATGCAATTTGTTTGGAAAATAAATGATAGGTACTGTTCAAATGGTCAAGTGGTTTTCGGGACCCAGGTCCAAATTTGGGATATGTTGTTCTCCTGGTCGAGCTGAGCAAAAAATGTAATGATCCCAAAAATGTTACCGACTCATTTTCCCGCTAGGGGGCTCTGAAGTCTGAATTATAAAATCGTGGTTTTCGGCAGAATCAGTTGCTTTTTGGATATTTTGGAACAACCAGGAGAAAATATCAAAAATTTAGACCTGGGTCCCGAAAACCACTTATCCATTTAAATAATATCATCAACTTTATACAGACATCCAAATAATTACATTTTATTTCCATTATTAATTTAAGTCCGACTAAATCTGGATATATTGCAACCCCAAGCGTGCGTCATCCTCATCTATCGATGAATTTTGTTTCAACGTGTTAATATGTATATTTATGAAAAGGTCACGTCATCCTTTAGGTTCAGCGAAAGCAGTGACCTGTAATGTCTTTAACGTCTATGGCAGCTGTCTATATTTTGATCTATACCCAGAAATAGCCTCGTATACTTTAGTTTAAAGGTCAATTGAGTGAAGCCTGAAAAGTTCGCTTGAGAAGCGTGTTAGGACGTGTAGGTAAACAAGTGTAAAACCCTTCTTAGAGCGTGATGTTCTTTGTCAAAGTGCAAAAAAGTCACAGAAACAAAAATAGTGTCCCAATCGAACATTGCAACTGTACCTATTATTAATCTTATATTTTGTTATGCCAAAATAAAGTTTATTTACAGTTAATAACGTCGTATCAACTTCCAACTTAGAAATATAGACTTCTACAAATATAGACTAAGTAAATACTTAGATACATATACGGTCGAAATTAATAAGCTATCTTCAATCGAAGTTTGACATCAATCTAAGATTGATGCCAATCTACAGACCAACTTTCTAACTGCTTCTCAATATAAAAAATTGTCATCCGCAATCCTTTTTGAGGGCCGATAAACCGGGATCATTTGGCTTTTAACATATTATTATAGCTACACTAATCTACTAATATTATAAAGAGAAAAGATTTGTATTTTTGTATGTAACGTCAAAAAGCACTGGACGGATTTTAATAATTATTTTTTCATTAGAAAGCTACATTATCACTGAGTAACATCCATACTAATATTATAAATGGGAAAGTGTGTCTGTCTGTTTGTCCGTCTTTCACGGCAAAGCGGCGGAGCGACGAATTGACGTGATTTTTTTCCGTGGAGATAGTTGAAGGGATGAAGAGTAACAAAGACTACTTTTTATCCCGTGAAAAATCGACAGTTCCCACGGGATACGCAATAAAGGCTTCGCTCAAAAACTACTGCACAGATTTTCATGCGGTTTTCATCAATAGATAGAGTGATTCTTGAGCAAGGTTTTGCGGTATTTTTATCTCGGAAAAACGGATAGTCCCACGGGAAGGGCGATAAAACCTTTGCGCCATAAACCTACTTCCGCGCATATGTAGTCGTAGGCAAAAGCTACAACCCTTAACCCTCTATAGACCTAATCCCGAAATCCACGCGGGCGAAGCCGCGTTCAGAAAGCTAGTAGGCTATATTTAGTACTAGATTTTGCGCTGATATTGCAAAAACGCTAGCTGAACCCTACGAGATAGACCAAAATAATGTACTACAGTATTGTCCACCTTAAAAAGTTCAACGAAAAAGTCCGCGATGGTATATGTCTATCTCTTAGGGATAACCCACCATAACCATTTTTTCAATGCACCTGTGCAAAGTCAAGCGGGTCGCTAGTTTTTTAAATAAATTAATTTCTAAACTTTACATATTAAGCAAAGGCCACAGCCCTCGTAAGACTTCACTATCATTACTGGATTACTATTTGCCTCTAGGTAGAACCAGAGGATGTGTACGCCGACACCTTCGAAAGTAACCGCATCAGTGACGCCATAGGAGAGCCAGAACACTGCTACAGCGCCCCCTGTGCCACCAACGGTGACTGCTGCCGCGGCCTCATCTGTCTGGACACCGGTGAGATTACCACAAAATAACTTTGCAACTTAATATCAAAGTCAAAGCGCAACGGAGATAACTTGGAATTTCTCTACGTAATTGAATCAGAAATTATCAAATTCACTGTAGAACCAGGGTCACCGATATAGCCCGGAGAAATGTGAACCTTAACGGGTAGTGGGTAGGGCATATTTCTCACAGGCCTAACAAACCTTAGGGCAGTACTCTCAATTGGAAGACGGATCCCAGGTAACGCAACGTCGGCAGCCGACAAAGTGCATTGACGATTTTATGATGAACGCAGGAAAGCTGGTGAAGATATGGATGGCCTATGTCCAGCAGTGGGCTTTCTTAGGCGGGCATGACGATGATAATTTTTATAACTACCCTACTATGAGCGGTCAAGCCAAGCCAACAAGTAGATTCAGCACAGTCTTTATAGCGATTTTATGTTTTTGGATACCTCGTAGATTATCATAATTTAAAAGAAAAATACAGTTTACCGCCAACCAATCCACAACTCCTCCTACACCTCGATAGATGCCGGCTTCTTTCAATTGCCTGATGATGCTATATTCTAGGGGCAGATATTTCTAGCCTCACCTTTGAAGTAATTTAAATAGCCGAGAACTGTGATAGATCCTCCAGCTTTGCAATGAAGTATTCCGATATATCTAGTAGTAGGCATCACTATGGAAATATTCTCATGACCAAATACCAGTCGTCCAGACTAATCTACTAGACTATTCCTCAATTTCTCGTACACCTCCAAAGATGTCCGCTTCTTTTAATTGGCTAGCCTCAGCTTTGAATTACTTTGGGCACCCGAGAACTGTGATAGATCCTCCAACCTTGCACGTGGAGTGTTCTGATAGATCTAGCCATGAAATTGTTTTCACGACCGAATACCAGGCCATTCAAACCGCATAGGAAGTCCTACACAATATCATTACAACTTTACATGGGCACTTATTGTTCGTTTATTGGGAAGTGACAAGTTTTAAATATTTTTACCAAAACTTTCACATCGCTTTGCATGTAATCTGGGGATATGAGTTTGGTCATCATTATGTCATTTCAGACGGGTAAAGGAGTATGTTCTATGGAACAATAACAGCTCTGGCCTCTATCTAATCCAGTTAGAATCAAAGCAACTTTCATTATAGTGGTTTTCGGAAAAAGACTCACCGCCAACACCTTCTGGTATGTCGTATTTTACTGAAAGTAATTCATCAGATTGGCAGGTTTATTATTATACTCGTATTTGCGCAACCACTATCCAAAGACACACGAGACACCTACAAATTGTGTGAAACATATTCTTATGCCAATATATAATAATCTTTCTATTTTTTATGCGGATGATATATTCAAATTCTGGGTCAGCGTGGTTGACTAAGGTCTAATCGCCCTAATATAGTTAAACCCTAAACTGTAACTAAAAAGTTTACAATAATATTTTAATTATAAGCACAATTAATATACCCACTCACTCTACTAAGAGTACTCTACATTTATGTATTTCTGATACAGTTCTACTTCCATCATACATATCAGTTATGTCAGATGAAAATAGAACTTCCTTTTCCATCTTATTTGTTACCTTTGTTCTTATGAAAATAATGACTTTACCCTACTTTCTTAAGCACAAAAATAACTTCACAAAACAACATCAACATTCACTTGAGACAAGGCTGTAAAATTAATCACTTCCTCTTCGAATTTCATGTAATCACTCACTTGGTTGCTTGTTGAATTTCAGCTACAGTTGCGAGAATTCATCGTGTTTTCAGCATTACAAAGTATAATTTTGTGAATTTGACATTGTTATTTGAATAACTTCGCTGTTTCCGCCCTCTCTTGTCCGGTTTCGTAGAAAGTGTAATTAACGTCTGTAATTAGAGTGGTTTCATTTGTTTTATATAAGCTTTCATTGTTTACTTATTCTGAAATTTACGTATGAAGATACTTGTGAAGGTACTAATTTATCTGTTATTACACCTTCGGTTGGTTTTAATAAGAATTTCTAAAGATTTGTATAGTATTCTAGTACTAAATATATCCTATGTTACTCAGTGATAATGTAGCTTTCAAATGAAAAAAGAAGTATTAAAATCGGGTAAAAAAGTAATAAAAAAAATTTTGAGTTTTTTTGTTACATACAAAAATACAAATCTTTCCTCTTTATAATATTAGTGTAGATGTAGGGAAACTACAAATACGATAACAGCTCATATACTTCCCCATTTAGGAGCATGAACCTTTTTCTTTTCGGGGGGAAATGCTCCTTATGCACCGTGACACCGCGCTGGCTAGACGCGGCCGTGTGTGGGACTCTTCGGTCTGAGAGGACCGATCTACCCACTAAAACCCCCTGATGCTCTCTGGGCACATGGCGGGGTGCGTTTTCGCGATTCAGCCACGTGCTCCTGGGCCGGGACCTAGGACTGGTCGAGCCAACGCCAAGGGGGGGGGGGACTATCCGAACACTTGAACAATCCCCCAGACGGAGAGACGTCACCTCGGCGTGCGCGGTAGCCAGTCGAGCACACAACCTCGCGGTAGGGTCATTAGGCGAGCACCGCGCTTGTGTGTGCCCGCCTTCTCCTTTCGAGGGTGATTAGGCCTTAGTCAACCACGCTGGCTCAGTCCGGATTGGTTAAATACATACATCCTTGAATTTTAAAGAGAAGAAAGAAATTTTCAAGAGAATAAGAGCCAAAGAATCCTCATGTATTATGTTGTCGCCTATGTTATATTATACTCTCACATATTAATCCATTTTACCTTTAGCCTTGTAGGTGTTAAAGCTCTAACTGTTAGTGACCGCCACCGTCCCTCACGTCCCTTGCCTATATGGTTTTTAGAACTTAGGCACAGGCTGAGTTTTGTCGGCAGGTCACATGGCCAGACCGCTCTGGCCGCGTGGAGTCCGACATAACCTCAGTGAGACTTATCCTGGGTACGTTTCGTGCTCCTTGTGAGGATTCTCAGGCTTCCTCTCCCGAGGAAAATAAAGACCGCCACCGCATAGAGTATTCGAGAGATCGGACATTATTTGTATCACATTTTCCCTCTGTCACTTTTAACATGCTAGTTTTCAGAATTTGGAAGAAGTTAGTAACTAAATTAGTTACTAATGCCGTAAAAGGAGTCAATGGAAAGTGCACCAACGTTACTGAAAGTAGTTCCTGTACTTAAAAGTTCCTTAAACAGTCCGACCTCGTACGTGCCGCTTTCATCTTTTACTTGAATTGTGAGAAACGTGTCTACACAACAGACTGATTTATTACTTGGGCTAAAGAAAACGACCCAACGGGTTTTATTTTTGCTTGCTCTCAGCTTGGGATAGGTTTAAATAGATTTCTAAAAATAAACTGTATTGAACGCGGTAGGTTGTAGGCAAAATTTGCAAAATCAAACTATTTTCAATTTGGTATTAAGAATATTGTTTTCAGAACCATTACAAGTGTGAAAGAACACCGAACATCATGGTAACTTAATTACTATGAGACATGTTTATTTGGCTTTGAGGGCTCTACTCTCAGTAGAGTTAGCCCTTTAAGTTAATTATTTTATTGGTCAAATATGTCCCGACGCTTTTTAAGACGTCGTATAGTTTTTGGGTTTGTAAGTTGACCCGCAAGTTCATTTGGGTGCTTTTGGAGTCGTATTTTGTACCCAGATGCCCGGGTTTTTGCTTCATGTGCTACCATAGGCATGCTAAGGTTTTCATGGACCTCCTCTGTTCTAATAAACCAGGGTGCATTTGAGATATGCTTTAGGATGTAATTCTGTGCCCTTTGTATCTTCATGATATTTGAAGAGCTGGCGCTGCCCCATAGCTCAATTCCATAGGTCCAAATAGGTTTTAGTGCCGTTTTATACACCAGGAGCTTGTTGTCGAGGGACACTTTTGTGTTTCCTAATAGCCAATAAAGGCTTTTGTATCTTAGGTTGAGTTCGTTCCTTTTACTTTCGATGTGTTTACTCTAGATAAGACGACGGTCCAGATGCATACCGAGATATTTGACTACATTGTGGTGCGGTAGTTGTATGTTGTTTAGAGCCACTGGGGGACAGTCTTCCTTTCGAAGGGTGAATGTAACATGCACTGACTTCAACACACTGACAGCGATTCTCCACTTTGCTAGCCATTCTTCAACTTTATGCAAGCTGTTTTGCCAAATAAATATCACATCTGCTTATAGTCGCAAAGACTGATAGAATTGTTAATATTAAAAAAAAAAACTATGAGACATGTTAAGATTTTCAATAATAAATGGAAATACTATTCAAAAGGAAAGCTAGATGCGCATAATTGTCAATGAAAAATCAGGTGATTTCGATCAAATTACTACACAAGGCCCACAGAATCAAAGGCTTTTATCTGTTCAAAAGCTTTTACAAAGAAAAAACCACGAAATTTTCAAAGAACCATCATCGAATTGCGAGTCCGAGTCATGATTAAATTCGTTTCGTATTTCATTCTCGTTTTATTTGCGTAGGGTCGCAATTAGGGTGTGCCTCAGGGCAGTGGGCTGGGCCCACGTGGCCTAACATTTCGCTTAATTAACCAAAGGGTCGCCGCTACGCACCAATTTACAGTTTCATTATATCGTCGAGATAATTAAGGGAGCGGCGATATCTGAGAACTTAATTAATAGGTGAAGGTACGGATTTAAGGAAAATGATGTAATCTGGGAGACATTTTGAGCTAATGTGCTATTTGTTTATGCTAATTTTCAATGTTCCTGTGTGTACTTGTTTTGTTTTATTCTAAGCGATTGTTTTTATATTGAATATGTTTTATAGCCATTCAAATTAACAATAGTTACGCCTGTTACGATAAAACATTTATGTCTTTTCTATTCTACAATACAATATACTCAATTTATTTATTTAAATTGAATACTAAAATTTAGTGTTCCATAGCCGAATGTCAAAAACGGAACCCTTATGGATTCGTCATGTCTGTCTGTCTGTCCGTCTGTCGGTGCATATGTCACCACACAGCCACTTTTTTCCGTAACTTAACTATAAGAGCTATGCTGTAGATTCACCGAATGCAAGTAGATGTATATGAAGGCGGTGAACCGCATTAATATTTTCATACAAAAATTGAAACAAAAACCAACAAATTTTTGGGGTCCCCCGTACTTAGAACTGAAACTCAATTTTTTTTTCATCAAACCTATTAGTATGGGGTATCTATTGATAGGTCTTCAAAAATGATATTGAGGTTTCTAATATATTTCTTTTCCAAACTGAATATTTTGTGTGAAAGACGCTTCTAAAGTCCGATTAAATCGGTTCAGAGTTAAAGAACCGATTAAATCGGTTCAGAGTTACTGATACAAAAATTCTGATATCTGATACAATATTGATATTGATTCATTTGTATTAGTGACTCTGAGACAATCGTGTAAGCGTCGCGTATCGAATGAAACCGAGTAGCAATTGAGCGACGTGATCCGAAGCGCTCCGACTCTGGGGGCGTACTCTTAAAAACGATATTCGATATATCGTGGACTTCGTCGTGTCGTATCTTACTCTTAGTTACTACTATCGTTTAATTTAAAGCATTCCACCGAACGATCGAACGAACGATATCAATTTTGACATAAGAAAGCCTCAAATAACAACGATGAATTGAATTTGACATACGAACATTCGCAAAATTTACATCAAATTTGCGAAAAGTAATACGATACGGTTTGAGGTGTCGTTGTAATTATCGTAAATTTGATGTTTATTTTGCGAATGTTCGTCTGTCAAATTCAATTCATCGTTGTCGTTTGAGGCTTTCTTACATACATGCATACTTATCCATACTAATATTAAAAATGGGAAGGTATGACTGGTTTGCGGTATTTTTTATTTCGGAAAAACGGATAGTCCCACTGGAAGCGCGATAAAACTTTCGCGCCATAAACCGACTTCCGTGCATATGTGGCCGTGGGCAAAAGCTATGACCCTAAACCCTCTATAGACCCAGTCCCGAAACCCACGCGGGCGAAGCCGCGGGCAGAAAACTAGTTAGTTGTATAAACCACAACTCAAAGTTATTAATGTATTATGGAAATCTTATTTCCAGAAATTGGTTTTGTATGCTATTGCGTTAAATGAGCAGCAATTATAACTGAAACATTGTCTTCAACTGATAATCTGGTTGAGATTTAGTAAGAGATCCAATTGATATTGGATTTTCATATTTATTGATTTTTGGTTCTGCCGCTGGATTTGTTGTTATTATGGGATTTATTGTTGCCTACAGAGGAAGGAGGTCGCTGCTTGCCGGCATATGCTGGGCGAAAACTTGGCGAGATCTGCAACAGGGAGAACCAATGTGACGCTGGACTTGTCTGCGAGGAGGTGGTACCAGGTGATGTTTCATTGTTTGCAAGTCATATTGACAGTCACAGGTCATGTTATCTCCATTGAAATCTATATCTGTATGTGTATCTATATCTATATATCTATCTATATTTATATCTATATCTATAGATACGCATTAAGGTAATCACACAAAAATACAAAAAAAAACAAATTTTGCGGATTCCGCCATACTTAAAACAGTAAGTCAAACGAAATTAATTTTATAAACTGAATAGTTTGCGCGAGAGACACTTTCAAACTGGTGAAATGTGTGCGTCCTGTAACTTCGAAACTAAGAGAATGATAAAACTAAAAAAATATATGTTATACATTACCTTGCAAACTTATCCACCGAAAATTGATTTGAACGAGATCTAGTAAGTACTTTTGCAAATACGTCATAAATCGTAAATGTTATTTGGTGCTACCCTTTGTGGGCGAGTGTGACTCGCACTTGCCCGGTTCTTTGATTTCAAATGCAACCCTTAAGCCTCGTTAGTGTCTTATTCTATAGAGACACAAACTGTAATATCTACTACAGTTTACGTTTGATCTTAGAATACGAGTCTTAGCATACGGTTCTTAGAATACGAGTCTTAGAATACGAGTTTTAGAATACGAGTCTTAGAATACGAGTCTTAGACAACGAGTCCTAGAATACGAGTCATAGAATATGAGTCTAAGAATACAAGTCTTAGCATACGAGTCTTAGAAAACGAGTCTTAGACTACGAGTCCCAGAAACGAGTCATAGACAACGAGTCCTAGTATACGAGTCATAGAATATGAGTCTAAGAATACA
The DNA here is from genome assembly GCA_036419045.1 of Scirpophaga incertulas. Taxonomy (NCBI): domain Eukaryota; kingdom Metazoa; phylum Arthropoda; class Insecta; order Lepidoptera; family Crambidae; genus Scirpophaga; species Scirpophaga incertulas. The sequence goes on from CM071636.1 coordinate 22,387,729, forward strand.
AGTCTTAACATACGAGTCTTAGAAAACGAGTCTTAGACTACGAGTCATAGAATATGAGTCTAAGAATACAAGTCTTAGCATACGAGTCTAAGAATATGAGTCTAAGAATACAAGTCTTAGCATACGAGTCTAAGAATATGAGTCTAAGAATACAAGTCTTAGCATACGAGTCTTAGAATATGGTATTTCTAGGAGAGATGCGCGTCTGCCGCGCCCCGTCGTCGGGCCGCAAGCAATACAACGAGGACTGCGCCTCGTCGGCCGAGTGCGACATCATCCGCGGGCTCTGCTGCATCGTGCAGCGCCGCCACCGACAGAAGCCGCGGAAGGTATGAAGTAATTAATTAAATTGATTTATTGAGATATATGAATGATGTATGAATGACACTGATTAATTCAGATACACACAAAAAAAACAGAGATTAAAATCCTTGCACCCTGGTTTCTCTTGAGGAGCGGTCGTTTTTTTGTTTTTGTTTTCTCCCTCAGGAGAGAGAGGCTGAGAATCCGTCACTAAGGAGCACGAAGCGAGTCCAGGATATCCCCGAAACGACAAGTGTCACGGAGGTTATGTCGAACTCCACTCGCCCAGAGTGGTCTGACCACGTAACCCACCGACTAGACTCAGCCTTAGCCTTGGCCGTAAGGGCCCTACGGCTTGTATGGAATGCGCGGTCATTAGGGCTTTAGGATTTGATCGGTAGATCATATCGGTCGAGCCGCCTCGAGCGGACTGGGTCAGACATAACCACCATGAGACTTGGTTGCAGCGGTAGTCATGAGGGTCTCAACCTCTCCTCTCCTGAGTGAAAAAACACACATAATTTACTCAATACATAAATTTTATGTACTGGGTAAATTCAAGTGTGGTGCCCAATAGGCTACTAGCTTGACATAATGCTCTAGCTAGCTGCATCGTCGATTTTCAGCTAAGATCTAATACCTAAACCTTTTGTGTGTCGTAGACCCTTTGCTATGTTTTACGGTTACATTGAAAAGAGGAGATAAAAAATAGACCTTCAGAGTTTCTTGCCTGTTCTTCTCGAGAAGGCTCTCCCAATTTCCGAACAGGTGTCGAGTCAATATATTTTTTCTTTTTTTTTCCTTATTCGTACGTACGGACAAGGTTTTTGTTTTTTTTTTTTATTATTTAAGCTTTTTTTTTTTGTTTTGTTTGTTGACGTCAATAAGTGCCTGTAAAGGTCTATGTTGAATAAATATTATTTTGATTTTGATTTTGATTTTTGGTTTTGGGTAGACCCCCTACTTACTTGATATATACCGCCTACATCCACAATATACAAAATTTTATAAGCATATATATAAGATATATTATTGAGGATTTTTTAAAATAAACCATAAATTGTTTCTCTGAAAATACAAAGAGATTGTTTATTTAACACACTTTTACAATATTGCAATTTAAATCTTAACCACACTTAAATCTTACCTTTTATAAGATATATTATTGAGGATTTTTTAAAATAAACCATAAATTGTTTCTCTGAAAATACAAAGAATATTTAACACACTTTTACAATATTGCAACTTAAATCTTAGCCACACTTAAATCTTACCTGAAAATACAAAGAAACGACATTTAAAGTTTACTAATATTGTCTGCTTAATTATAAATTTTACAATTAATTTATATCTCTAGAAGAATACAAGTTTTCTTATTGTTTTTTATAACTTCCACAGATAACCTATGAATACGCGAACTAGCGCAAAGCGCGGCAAATTTAAATTATTGAAATGTCATTTCTTTACATATATAATATTTTTTTTACTTTAAATTTATATTAGTTTTATAAATAATGTATATATATTTATATTAGAAGATAGTATAAGTAAATAGGTACTATCAGTGTATGTTGAGATCCTTTATTATGGACCCCCATTTTCATTTCGTGGAACACCAAATTTTTTTTTCGTTGACGTTGACCCCTTGCGGTTTGTCAGAGACCCCTTTTTTGTTTTTTTTTCTCTCAGAATCTCTGCAACTGGCGTCGCTAGTGCGCCTTACCGTTCGTCTTAAAGAATATAATATCTATAAATTTAAAATTAATAAGGTAAATAGATCCGTAAAAGACCCGCCAAAAAGTAACGTATACGGATCTTTCTTCTGCCTCGGATACCCGCGGATACGGACACGGATACGGATATCCGGCACATCACTAATAACTATCCTAGTAACGTGATCATTCCCTCTTTATATACACAAACTACGAGTGTGACCATAGGACCATTGGATCCATCCATCTGACAGTTTTTTTTTAATATAGAGCTGCGGATACTTCAAGGAATCTCTAGCGTGCATCGGCCCCGTGGCTACCGACCAAATCCGCGAGTACGTCCAACACACTGCCGGCGAGAAACGCATTGGGGTCTACAGACTACATTAAAAAAAAAAGCGCGCGAATCGAGCCAATGTACAAAATGACAGCAATTTTTTTTTATTGATTTACAATATAATTCAAACATTTCTCAAATCAATTTTCTCCCATTATATACAGAAAACAATAACGGAAACTTATGTCAGAGGATTTCTTTTGAAATTTCATAATACCTCTGGTGAAATGTTGCATTCGCTCGATTAGCGTGAAAACACACGAATCGGAAACCTGCTTGTGTTGGTGTAAAATATAATGAATGAACCGCCGCTAAAAAGATAATTGTATTTTATGCCAACATGAAGGTTAAAGGTTGTAATGCTAAAAGTGTAATAATACGCAGGTGTTGTCAATTAACATGCAAAGGGAAATGAATCCATGCAGCCCAATACATCTTCACTTTTAGTAGTATAATCTTTACGAATAAATGTTTTTGATTTAATGTTTATTGGGTGACATTATATTTTTGTTGCTTCCGACGATCTAAATTTGATTTATACATTAATTTTCCTTATTTACAAATTAGTTACTCGACAATAAGCGTTAAATCAAAAATAATGTCGACGAAAATCAAATGGTAAATATTGCTTTGAAAACGGTCAACTGATAAGCTATTTCTTTTTTGTAATTAATGACATGAAGGATGAATTGTGAAAAAAAAAATCAACAAAAACACTTATGACGTAACGTAAAAAGAGACATATCATTTTTAGAATTTTACTTTAATTATAAAATACGTGTGTAGATTAGTAATGCATAATTATAAATTAATATGGATGTTAAAATATAATCCGTACTTATGAATGTTACCCGTAATCTATGGACGACTTCAAGTCGCCACTTAATAATAGATCATTTTAATATGTTTAACCTATAAACATTAAATTATAATTATTAATTAGAGATTAATTATAAAATTAAGTCTTCGAAGATTGAAACATATACATATCCAACTGGCTGAGGCATTTATATAGTTTTAATGATATCGGTGTTAAAATTCTACTTATAATAATGGAAGTCTTAATTATAAATGCATACATATCATACTTAGATATAAGTTTTCTGATTACGTGTGTAAGACGAATATTATTGTTTCGCTTACTTTATTAAAATAGGAAATTAAAAACTCGTTTATTGTAGGTGCCTAGATAAACTAACATATCGTAAAATGTACTGTCTCTACATTTTAATCTAATATTGAGGTATATTTTATTATAGCATACACATACTTCTACGTTCTAGTCAAATTATATCAATTTTCATAACTATTAGCCTAAGATATATGATTACGACGAACTATTTTGTGAACTTATATCCCAGTTTCATAATTCACTTACTATAATATTATTATTATATGTATGATATACATAAAAAACAAATTCTGATGTCCGTTAAAGATATTAAATATCTTCTTAGTCGTTTCCGTTTCTCTATAAAATTTATATTAAAAAAAAATAACAGTATTCACATATTTCAATAGGTATAAACTTTTTGATATTTTTAAACGTACAATCTTTCTTAAAATATCTGGATGTTGTGGCCTAATCTATCTTTGCTTTATAGTTGTTGAATAGATGCATCGATAATATACAAAATGTCTAAGCATTATTAATCGATACTATCCACTTCGACAGATGTTATAATTGTAATAATAGCGTAACTTATATATTTAATAAACTATGTGTTAAATTATATAAATCATGTCAGCAATGTAGTTGTTATTTCACTCACCCTTTATCAATAAATATTTATTTGTAGAATACATAGAGTTACACAAAAGTTGGTTTTTTCTTTTTAAAATCGTCACCCAAACACTGGGATTGTTATCTTGTATCGTGGATGCAGTTTACAAACAGAAAATATCATATTATCATACACCAAGCCAGGATTTTTTTTTTGTAAAATATTTAATTTTAATAAAATATCTCGACTGCTGTGTCAAATGTGTCGTCGATCTTAAAATACATATATATAATCTAACGTATTCATCCCGTGGATAATCATACAAATATTGACTAAAAATTGCATGAAACTATTAAAAAATACTATTTTTTTTTGTTAATTCTTTATTTTATCTCTCATGGTTATGTCGGCCAAACATTGGTTATCAATAAATAAATCAAACAATGATAACTTAGGAAGGTTTTGCCATAAGGCCCAGATGACCCGAGCCTAGGAGTGGCCAAACGTGTGTGCTAAGAAAGGGGTGACTGGTACTTACTATATAACGTGGTACCAAATGTTACACGGCGCACTTGAGTTAATTTAAAAAAAATCTATTTTTTTAGTACACTGAATTTTTATTTAACACTAGCTGACCCGGTGAACTTCGTACCGCCTAATTATAATTATGTTCTGATCGAATCAGATTTGTCCGAGTCGCCTAGTACTTCCACCATATCATCATGTCCTGGCGAGCCAAGTGGTTCCCAAGTAGATGGAGCCAAGTTGATGGAAATAAAGAGTTACTAATACATTTCGCTTTTTATTATTTTTAAAGGCTTATAACCTGGTCTATATGGACAAAACAATGGAACGTTCGGATATACGGGTTCTTTTTACATGAGATGACAAAACAATATAATAAAAATATTTTTGAGAGTTAGTAACACTGTAAGGTTGGCACCCATCAAATATGTCAACACATTAATTATTTTTATATTTTGAAATTTAAATACACGATGTTATAAGCAAAGTTGATATTATGTTGTCGATTCCAAAGTCTTGTTTTAATGCGTTCTTCAATTCGAGTGGAACTGAGAGTACAAATACCGTCAAATGTTTGACAGAAAGTAAGTGATCAACTTTTATATGGGAAAATGAAATTGTCGTCTTACTCTATCTTACTCGCAATTTTTCCTTATTTGCTCACCGTTTAGACCTACCCTGGACTACTACAAACATTTTAAAACCAAAATCAGCTCAATCGGCCCAGCCGTTCTCGAGTTTTAAGCAGACTAACGAACAACAATTCATTTTTATTTATATATAGATAGATTATTTTTTTTTATAATTTTACAATCACCTTTACTGCACTCAACTACTATGTCTCTTTAAGAATTTGTATATATAATCGGGATCGATTATAGAATCGCGACCAGGACCTGAACTTTCAGTCTCCTGAGGCCTAGTAGGCGGCCTAGAATCTATAATAATCAAAAATAATCCTCACCTGATAATAAGTACAATAAAAATATGCCAAAAATAAAGTTAATTATAGTATTCGTCTCACGATTTGCCTATTCGGTTCTTAGAACCTAGGCCAGGCTGAGTTTAGTCGGTAGGTCACGTGGCTGGACCGTTCCGGTCGCGTGCAGTCCGACATAACCTCCGTGACACTTGGCGTTGCGGGGGTATCCTGGGCACGTTTCGTGCTCCTTGTGATAGATTCTCGCTGCTTGTGACATATGTATACTAAATACTACTATTTTAAAATATATATGCATTAGAAGATTAACTAAAATAAATATAATTAATTTTGATGGAATATGTTCTACAAGCTGTAAAAACTATTGTCTATGACATAATTTGTTTTATAGTTTTATTATCTTTTTGTCTTTTGCTTCTACAGTTTGTGGTGTAACGGTGTAGTTTTCCTTATTACAATATATAATTTTATTTTATAGTTTAAAGTGGTATTACTATACAATATCCCATATTAAACATCAACTTTTACATGGTGCCGAAGATTCAGTTATAAGTATTGCATTTTTTCCCATTATTTGAGCTAATAGAAGCATTTTATTTCAAGAAAATTTTCTCATACAAATCATCCGTCACTTTACTCATTTGTTCAAGAGCGTCTATAATAGACACAATTGCGCATGATCGAAAACTGACAAGTCAAGTCTGTCATCATAAGTAAACAAAAAATATAAAATTATTTTCGCATTTTGAATACCAAGGACGGTTATTTTTAAACATTTGTACGATGGCAGAGCAGGATAAAAAGAAGTTGGTTATTTCAAAAGATCAGTGCAAGGCTGCTATCACGCGATTAGAAAAATATTTCGTGGCAGAAAATACAAATTTTACAAAGGAAGACGTGATGGTGAGAGAAAATTGAGGAGGAGGAAACTGAAGAGCGTTTCATAGCATTAATGGTCATTATTGAGCGTCTACTGAAGTCCCCTCCCCAAGGAGATCACTCTCATTCACAAGTTGAAGCTAAGTTACCTAATTTAGACATACCGCTTTTCGACGGCAAAGACATTTCATGTTATAAGCCATTTATGGAAATGTTTCTTACAGTCGTACATGAAAATGCAAGGATTTCGTCTATACAAAAATTATGTTTCTTAAAAAAGTATCTAAAAGGAGAGCCCTTACAAATTATAGATAGCTTACCAATTACTTACTGGTGAGTCCTATGAATCAGCTATAAATTTATTACAAAAGCGTTATGACAACCCGGCTTTACTGGTAAATAATCACGTGACCAGTCTATTAGATCTTCCAATCGTACAGCGGGGCACAGCACAGCAGTTGCGTGTGACTTGGTCGTGAAGATAAGACAGCATGTGATTGCCTTAGAAAACCTCAAGCAACCTGTTAATTCATGGGATGCAATTTTGTCCTGCATTGTCATTCGTAAGCTGGATTACTTAACGGTAAGATTATTTCATGCTGAGCGGGATTCTACAACTATAGTGTCTGTCGAGGAGTTGCTGAATTATTAAGAAAAACGCGCCGCTGCTCTAGAAGCTAGCCCAAGTATTATGGATAAGTCTCATGGCAAAACAAAGTCATGTGTCAGTTTGATCACATCAAGCAGGGCTGTCAATAAAGAACATTGCATAGTATGTTCTCAAGAGCACAAGTTATTTAAGTGTCCTAGTTTTAGATCATTCACGAAAAAAACCGAATAGCATTTGTAAATAAAAATAAGCTATGTAATGTTTGCTTAAACTCGCATAATCTAAAATGTAAATATAAATTTATTTGTTCTGTTTGCAATTCTAGGCTACATAATACGTTAATACATTTAGACAACGAGAGCGAGACTTCAAACAAGGAAGGTGAATGTGACAAGCTGGTGAGTATGCATATTGCACAGCCGTCTAACAAAATGGTCTTACTGCCAACAGCTAAGGTAATGATCCGTGGTGGCGACAAGCAAATCTATATAGTCAAGGCGCTTCTTGACTGTGGTAATCAAACTTCATTTTGCACTACTGCATTGGCCAAAAAGTTAAAGCTACCGTATATTTATTTGCCTAAACATATCACTGTCAAGGTCACTTCAGCGTTGGATATTCTACTAGTAGAAATCAAAAACGAGTGGGTTGAACCAATCGTTGCACAACGCACGAAATTAAAGTTCAGAAATAGTGAATTCGGTAATTCGTATACGAATCTCACGATTTCGAATGCGAATTGGTTTCCTATTGTTAAAAAATTCGTCTCCTGACTCGAGTCAAACCGTACTCGGCACATCGCTAGTAAAAACAATAGGTGGCACAACAGGTGCCAGAAAATAGTTTTGAAAATAGCAAATTAGCTTATATGTCGAATACTTCATGGCAAACTATTAAACATTTGCGGTCTACCATGAATTTGCTGTCGTTTTCGATAGGTTTTTGACGTATAGAAAACTACAGAAGTAATGTCAGTTTGATATGAGAGAATAATACAATTACGTGCCGCTAGGGGCGCTGTACAAAGTTTTCTTACAAAAATTTACGCTGTCGATATTTTTTGCAAACGAATGGTATACACGGAACAAATTTCACGGAAAATATTTTAATATTTACCTATAATAACCATAGATAAAATATTCACTTATAATAACCACAGATAAAATATTAATCATGAACTAAGAAAGTCTTCAGACATCCTTGATGGTTTTAGCAAAATAGAAGACATTACGAACAGAATAAAAATGATTTATTTCGGACAAGAACTAACAATGTTAGTAAGAATACCTTATATTGTGTTACTTAGTTTACAAGTTACTTTGCTAATTAATAGAGTTAAGGGCGCGTTAAGAGATGAACGCGTGTCCAGTGTTGCATGGGGTAAAATAAACATTTTAACCACGTGGTCTTTAATATTGCGTATTTTTTTTAACCGATTTATTTCATTTGATTAAATTACATAGTTTGTATAACATTGACAGGCTGTTGATAATTTATTTTCTATATAATATTAGAGTAATAAATAAAAATGTCCAAATTTACTTGATAACTATCCGAAAAAGGGATAGACTGGTGCTGCGTAATAAGGGGAGTAATAAGGGGAAGAGTAAGCGAATGGTCTATAAAACCCTCCGTAGCCAATCCCGCCAGGATAGAAGAAGCGAGGTCTTCCATATGCCCATGGTATGAAACGGGCATGAATTACCTGCAACTGATAAACAAAAATGTAATCATAGACAAATGCATTTTACAATACTTGCAAAAAATAATCGGCTGTTTTCAATAACCTATCTAAGATCAAAGATAAACTGCTATCTCCGATTAGCAGTAAGCTGTTATCTATCTGTAGTCTGCGTTTCACAATCAAAGATACGAGCTATCTATCTTTGTCTAACTAAGGATAGCTTTATTCCCTCTCGTCTATCCAAGCCCTGTAGAACGTTTTGTTCGTTGCTAACCATAAAGCTTTAGTACGTTTAAAACATATGTACAATTTATTGATGTATTTTATATTTAAATATTATGTTGTAAAAAGTGCATACAATGCTACTATAATTGAAAAAAAAAAATTCTTCATTTTCGAAAGATCGTCAGTTTCACTTTATTTGCTGGTGTTCTTTATAAAAATCATAGAACGAAACGTTTATAAATGACAAGTGATGTCATTCGAACATTACTGACAGATAATTTGTTGCCGCCAATTTGTGTGTATTACATGTTTTTGATATAAAATATAAGCAAAAGTGGAAAAAATGAGTTCTGTAAGTATCTGGATTTACAATACTTTTGTAATTCGTTCAAGGTTATAATAGACTGCTTTTCTTTCAGTCAACGAAAGCAGCACCTATGACTAAAGATGAGACAATGCATCTAGTACAACTCATTGCAGCGATCCGAAATCGGTATCACTGTCATTGTCTTCATCACACTCTATTATCATATTCATTAATTCCATATCACTATCATCACTACTGTAGTTCTCCATTATGTAATTTAAGTTATAATGTTATTATAGTTAATTTTTTCGAAGCCTATTTGTGTTTTAATCCACCGATATTGACAGATAGCCAAATGTCATCACTAGAGATAGCTCCGCCTATCGGAGAGTAAGTTGAAACTTTTTTGAAATGCAGTTACGTCAGATTTGTATGAGCGTCCTATCTCTAGTAAGCTATCCGTCCTCCCGACGATGGATAGGTAACTTCGGTAGGCGACGCTATCCATCAGTAGGTTATTGAAACGCAAGTTAGGGCATAAGGATAGATTTTACTATCTTTAGTAGCAAAAACAAAGGATAGATATTGAAGTGGTTCGATAAAAGGCCCGAATTGTCTGCGTATTTTCAAAAATAAAACAACCTTGGAAAATAACACAAAATAATATTCAAAGGAAAAAAATTGGTACACATAACTTTGACATAGAAACCAATGACAACAACATTCAAAAGTTTTTTCTATCTATGCGTCACAATACACAACGTCACATTTAAAATCATTCGCGTCGGCCAGTAACTTAATTTACTACTGCAATCCCCAACAGATATGTTATTGAAAACGGCCGGTACTGTCGATAGTTAGATTTTAATCATTAAATGGGTATTATTTATTTTTAACATGTTAATTGGTGGACAACACGATATGTTATTATTATCTACGTTAATTTATTAAATTAAACATCTTAAATTAACAAGTGAGTTAACAAAAACCTCGTAAATGGCGTAAGTCAGTAGGTAAATAACACAATTAATAGGTTACAATAGAACAGACACATACCTGCATTAAGAAACATATAATCAAGAGACAACATATAAATCTGTCCATTAGCAATAAAAAATAAACCAATTCTATCCAATTCAACGCATACAACGATTCAAAATAAATAATGTTTACCAAACTTGATTCTTATAAGTAAAACATGGCAACATAAATTATGAAACTGAAAAAAGAGCGTTAGAATTTTATTCCTAAGCAATTACAGTTCAGATTTGCGTAGCGGTTTGTTTTACAAGTGAACACATTTCTTGGTCTTTCGGGTATTTTCTTGGCTAATTTATTTAGTTGCCACATGCGAATTAGTCTGTAATGCTAGACCATTTTGTTAATGTGAAGGACATATCGCTCTTGTGCCGTAGAATTATTTTCGTTTTAACTTTTTTCTGTGGGCGCATGTGACTAAACTCCCCCTGGAATTTTCGTGTCGGTAATCCGCTATTTATTTATTGTTGTATATTATTATATTATTTATTGCTTTCATGTTGTACAATACATTTGATGACACTTACTCACATTTCTCTGTTTCAAACATGAAACCCTGCTAGGGCACTGCAACATTGCCTGTACGAGGGCGTCGTGCGATCCGTGGCCATGTATGGGGCTCCCGTGTGGTCGCAAGACTGCGCGAGGTCCCCCCGCTGCAGAGCTCTGCTACGGAGCCTGCAGCGGATAATGGCCATACGGATCGTACGAGGCTACCGTACAATCTCGTACGAGGCGGCGACGGTTCTGGGACGCTCCCCCCCATTCGACATCCTGGCCGACATGTACGCGGCGACGTATGCGTCGCGGCGTGTCGACCGGGGGATCGGGGGAGCGATGGGGGGAGTGCGCTGGAACCCGCGCACGAAGTGCCTAAGCGGGAGTGGCACCGACGGATTGTGGCGGCCTGGCGTGCGCAGCTCGAATTACGGATCTGCGCGCGCCAGCGGGCTGTCGGTGCCGTACTCCCGCACCTCGAAGCTTGGCTCCGCGGGAAGGAGGAGGTCACCTACCGATTGACTCAGATACTCACCGGGCACGGCTGCTTTGGTGAGTATCTGTGTCGAATAGGACGGGAGGGATCGACACATTGCCACCACTGCGCATCCGACCTTGACTCGGCCCAGCACACGCTGGCGGAGTGCCCCGCGTGGGCCTCTGAGCACCGAGTCTTGGTCACAGGTGGTAGCCTCCCCCGAGGAGGGCTCCCCTCTAGGCGGGGGGAGCGGAGGCTGGGGGTCCCGGAGGTGGCTTGGTGTTCCCGGGGGCTCCCTACATGCCTAAGGAAGGCCATCCCTGTGAGGTTTTTAGTGGGTAGGCCTCCCCCTTCTGGGGACGAGAGCCCCACATAACCGCCGGCTCGCCACAGCCGGGGTATGCAATTTAATGCATTTTCCTCAGGGAAACAAAAAAAAAATAAAAAAATAAAGGGCACTGCAACATTACGCTACACTACACCAATACTATCACAAAACTTCTATCTTTCACCACTTATTCTACATATACCTGCACTAACTTACATATTTACATTAACCTATTTTCAACTATCATCACACCCTATTATTCTATTTTAGAGCTTATAATCAATTGTTCACTTTATATAATACAAATTACATAATATATTGAATAAGTAATTAACTCTCAGATCAAGTTCCGGTCCTGTCATCAAAAAACTCCTGCAACGTATATAAAGGTCTTCCTTTAAGGTATGCTCCCAACGTGCCCTTGAACAAATTATATTTCTCCATGTTTCGTATATTAATTGGAATCTTGTTATATGTCCTAACACACATAGAATAGGGACCAGAACCTACTATCTTCAAATTGGTTGGAGGGAGTGCAAGATATTCTTTTTGTCTTAAGTTTATTGGTCGCGTATAATTTTCTTTTCTCATCTTGAATATTGTCAATGTGTCTTTTAACAAAGGTACAAATCTCTAAGATGTATAGCGATATTAATGTCAATATACCATATTTAACAAAGTAGGGTCGACAGCTTGTCATTGAGTCTATGTTTGCCAATATTCTTATGCATTTTTTTTGTATACATATATAAACAATTATGTCCACAACTGAATATTCTTTTCGTAAAACGTTCTTCGAAATTGGAACATAATTTTGACAACCTTCTTCGAGATAAATCTAAAGTAGATGATACTGTATATATAGCCAAGTGGTTTTCGGGAGCCAGGTCAAAATTTTGGACATGTTGTTCTCCTGGACGAGCTGAGCAAAAAATGTAATGGTCGCAAAAAGTTAACGACTCATTTTCCCGCTACGGGGCTCTGAAGTCTGTATTAGAAAATCGTGGTTTTCGGCAGAATCAGCGGATTTATGGTTATCATGTTTCCCTTGACGAGCTGATTCAGAATATTCAACTTTTAGAAAAAGCTGATTCTGCCGAAATCCACGAACTGTCGTGTAATTCAATGGAACCATTTTGTACTCTAAAACATGGCACCCAAGGAAGTAAATTATCAGAAATTTTATTTAAATTTCAAACTGGCTTGTATATTAATAATTTTATATGTATAGGTTTCTATAAGTGTATACATACAACACGCCGGTGTCAACGCACAGATACAAGAATTTGCATTGAAGCGCTATAGGATGTCCCTATTGAAAAATCTTTTTTCGGTTATTAGGTATATTCGATCTACACGAGTACTCAAATCAATCAATCGATCAACGAAAAATAGACAACTTATAACACAAAATGCTCTTTTTTTTCCTCAGGAGAGGAAGGCTGAGAATCCTCACAAGGAGCACGAAACGTGCCCAGGATACCCCCGCAACGGCAAGTGTCACGGAGGTTATGTCGCACCAGTCCATATTGGCAGAGGACACGCAGACCGCGACATGTCCTAAGCAACCCCCCTAATCAATTAACGCAGGACCTTCTAGACCTGCAAGCGGCGGCGTCTGAGCCGTCGCCTCCCTTGTCTCCCCCTATTCGGCAGCCTTTTGCTTCGCCACGAGTAGGTTCCCAATCAATACAGGCCGGTCCCACTTTGGAGAACCGCTCCTCTTCTAGCGCTTATGCCCTCTCCATGGGGCAGCACTAACCGTACCTCTCCTGAGGTGCGGCTCCCTTCCATATAAGCCAGTAGGGTCACTAGGACCAAAGGCTTAGGCTGAGTTTAGTCGGTAGGTCTGGTGGTTCGAGCCGCCTCGATTCACCAGGAGTCCAACATAATCAACGCATCCCTGCTGGCCTGTTGCATTGGTATCCATGACGGATTCTCAGCCTCCTCTCCTGAGGAAAAAAAAAAGGTTATGTCGGACTGCACGCGGCCAGAGCGGTCTGACCACGTGATCTATAGACTAAGCTCAGCTTGTGCCTAAGTTCTAAGAACCATATAGGCAAATCGTGAGGGCGACCAGGGACGATGCAGCGCAGACCCATAAAAGAGCCCTTAAAGCGCTAGAAGAGGCGCGGGAAGCCAAAGTGGCGCCGGCCTTATCATGAGGCAAACAAAATGCTCAAAATAGTCTTCAATTTAAATGTAATTTTCTTAATAGTCTGTGCTTTGATTTTGCACATACTCTTATTAATCTATGATAGTAAGCGACACTGGCATACCATTTTTTAATTCTGTCTATAAATTACAGATGTCATTGGATCTATGCCTATACAGCTAATCCATCATCGAAATATTAAAAGTTTTATTTTTTTAATTCTTGCAATATGACTAGTTCTAGACAAGAGTAAATGATGCGTTTAGAAACGTGTTTGAGGCTTCCTTTTAATACATAGTTTAAATTTCATTATTGGTCACGCGGGTGATTAAGTAGACATGTGAGGTGCTGTTCTGGTATGCACAAAAAAATGGATGGCGGTAAATACCTCGCTCCAGGGTGTCGTCAGGAGGCAATTAAAGCTGCGGTTCTTGATTATAATTACACACACACAATACAATACTTTTATATAAGCAAAATAAATCGGTAGGAACTCACAAATTGCGCTTGCGGTATCTGTCATCAAACTGACCCCTTTTTCGTCTTCTTGCTACCGCATATCTTATGTCCCTCTTCAGAGCACTCAATAGGAGCGAGATAGGGATAGGATATAGATGGGTAGCACATACCAGACGCGAAAATGAGGTAGGTATATAATTAAATTTGAAATAACGTGGCGTTAACATTCCCCCCCGCCTTAAAGGGTCGCCTTTAAAGAAATAAGGTATGTATATTTTATGGATTAAGAAAGTATATAGATGCAAAAAAAATAGTAAAAAATGTAAATATAAATAATAATGGATAATGGTTGTAAATAATATGTACATAATAAAATTGAATGTATATAGTGTATATTTCTATTGTGTCGGAAGTGGACAAAGCCGAACAACAGGTCGAACCAGTGTCCCCCTAGCGGTCTTCACGGTAGTGACTCGAACAGAACCATCCTTGGATGGATGAATTTTTTCAATAACTCCAAGTGGCCAAGATAAAGGAGGCGAGTTATCATTTTTAATTACAACAACCATTCCTTCTTTGATCACTGCACCAGCGTCGCGATTCCATTTCAGTCGAGTTTGTAAACTACGAAGATACTCGCCCCGCCACCTTTTCCAAAAGGATTGTACAATTTTGTCCATTAAAGAATGACGTTCAAGAAGATTTTCGGGCGTAGATATTACTATTGGTGCTGGCAAGGATTTAATTGTTCCGAAACCATTAAGAAAATGCGCGGGTGTAAGAGCGGTCGGTTCTGACGGATCTGCACTAAGAACAGTGAGGGGCCTGGAATTCAGTAAACCTTCAATTTCAGCAAGTACTGTCACCATTTCTTCGTATGACAAAATTTGTCGTCCGATAGACTTAAACAAATGTGTCTTCACTATTTTCACCATCGACTCCCAACATCCGCCAAAATGTGGTGAGGCCGGTGGTATAAAACTCCAATTAATACGGTCTTCAGAGAACTCCTCTTCGAATTTCGGACGAAGTTCTTTGTCAATAAATTTGTATAAATCATTTAGGTAAGATTTAGCACCTTTGAAATTTGTCCCGTTGTCCGAATACATAGTATGGACTGGACCACGTCTCGACAAAAATCTTTTAAAGGCGGCGATAAAATTTGTAGTGCTAAGATCTGTAGCAAAATCTATGTGCACGGCCCGAGTAGTTAGGCACGTGAAGACACATAAATAGCCTTTGCGGGTTTTGACACCTCTACCGCGTATGGGCAAATAGTGAATAGGGCCCGCGTAATCACATCCTGTGTGTATAAAGGCTTTATAAGTTGGCAATACGCGTTGTTGTGGGAGGTCACTCATAAGAGGGGGTGGTATCGAACGCGGTTTAACCTTGTAACAAATGTTACACTGGTGAACTCTACGGCGGATAAGACGTCTCGCTGATAAAATCCAATATTGTTGTCTAAGACATGACATCAATAGTTCAGGTCCGGCATGTAAATATTTTTTGTGGTAATAATCCACCAAAAGTTCAACCACGCGATCGTTATGCGGCAAAACTATAGGGTGTTTTGTTGTGTATAACTCATTAGAGTAGTTTAATCTTCCACCCACGCGAATTAGATGTTGATCTAAAAACGGATTTAATCTTAATAGAGCATTTGAACAAGGTTGTTTATTAATTATATTTGAAACATCTTCACTAAAATGTTTGAGCTGAACATGCTGCCATAATATCGATTCAGCGTAATTTAAATCACTAACAGAAACTGTTTCGCGACGAGGTAATTTTTTAATAAATCGATAAATATAAACAATTATGCGAATAAGCTTTGACCACGAGGAGACTCGGTCTGCGATAGGTAAAAGCGGGGAATCCAAAATTTTAGGCCCAGATACTAAATGCGATTGTACTTTCTCCTCAGGAATTGCATTATCAATATTTAAGTTATTGAATTTATTAATAGGCCACTCATCAGGAGATAACTTCATCCATGACGGACCATCAAACCATAACGGATGATCGACAAGTTTTTCAGGTGTAAGTCCCCGAGACAAGCAGTCCGCGGGATTGTCCTTTCCAGCCACGTGATAAAAACAGCCAACGGGAAGATTATCAGTGGCCCTGACAACTCGATTGGCAACAAAAGTCTGCCATCTATGGGGTGGTGAGTTAAGCCAGCAAAGTGCCACCTTTGAATCAGTAAAAGCGAATGTTTCATAAACTTTATGCCGTTTAACATAACTATCATAAACGCGACGAAGAATTTTAGACATAAGTACAATAGCGCATAACTCTAACCTGGCTATAGACACAGGCTTGAGAGGAGAAATTCTAGATTTCGCGCAAACCAAGCGTATGAGCGTATGATGACCTTATCGTTATTCGTAACATGAGCGTATACGACAGCTCCATAGCCATGTTCGCTAGCGTCTGAAAATGCAACCAACCGAAGCACCGAATCGCTATAGACGCCCAAGTGACGAGGAATTTTTACAGTATTTAATTTAGTCAAATTCGAACAAAACGCTTGCCAACTATTAATTATATGACGCGGCGGCTCTTCGTCCCAGTCAATTTTTGACACCCATAACTCCTTAATCAATAATTTAGCATATAAAATAACTGGAGCGACGAAACCCATAATGTCCCACAATCGAGCAATCATCGAAAGTATAATGCGTTTTGTACACCTGTTGTCAGGTTGTGTGATATGAAATTCAAAATAATCATTCGTCCTTGACCATAAAAGACCGAGTATTTTTTGATGAGAAGTTTTATCGAATTCTATTTTATCGGATGCGCGATGAGATGCAGGTATATTTTTCAAAACATGCTCGGAATTACTAGTCCATTTGATTAATTCAAACTGGCCATTTTTAAATAATTTAATGAATTGTTGCGCGGTGTCAATAGCACCATTTTCAGAAATTTCTGAAAAAACTACGTCATCCATATACAAGGAATCGGAAATAATATCACGAGCCTTCGGAAATAGATCCCCATCGTCATCTACCAACTTATGTACTATACGAAGCGCGTGATAGGGACTCGATTTTAAACCGAAGCAAACTCTATTGAATTGAAACAATTGAAGCGGCTCGTCGGCACTAAACCGGTAAAGAATGCGTTGAAATCTTCTGTCTCTCTCCTGCACTTCAATTTGCAGAAACATTTGTTTACAATCCGCGGAAAGAGCGACAGAAAAAAGACGAAAATTTAAAATGATACTAAATAAGTCACCCTGTAGATTAGGGCCACTATGTAGTATATCGTTAAGTGAAATGCCGGTGCTAGTCTTACAACTGGCGTCTAAAACAGCTCGTAATTTTGTGGTAGTTTTGTCCGATCGTACCACTGCGTGATGCGGTATTACATAGTGAGGCCGGGGATCTTTGTCACTATTTAACATTGTATCTGTTACCGGTGACAAGTAACCCCGGTGGATGTAGTCTTTGATCACATCATTATAAGCGGTGCGTAAAGTTTGGTCCGACTCTAATTTCTTTTCCAAACAAAAATATCTTTTTCGTGCGGTTTGCATGGAGTCGCCGAGCATAAATACATCTGAATGAAACGGCAAGGCTACGGTATATCTACCAGTATCTTGATTGCGGGTGGTAGTAGTGGAGAAAAAATGCTCACACTCAATATCCTCTTTTGAGTACTGAACCTTATCAGTTATAGGCAGTTCGTCGATTTCCCAAAACGACTTTAATAAGTTATCGAGCGAGTTTTGAGGTTGACTCTCAACAGTACAACAATGAGAATGTGACGGTTCTCTAGTCTGCGGTGGCGTTAATACAGGCACTGTACCCATAATTATATATCCTAATACTGTGCGTAGGGCTGGCGGCGTAAAAGAATTACTTTGTATAACGCCAGGAAGCAATAAATGCGAAAATAATTCAGCCCCAATGAGCATGTCAATGCGGCCTGGCTTACCAAACGAATCGTCTGCTAAGGGGAGCCCTTGCAAGTAAGGTAACGCGGATACATCAACAGATGTAGTGGGTAAACAATCAGTAATATTATCTACCAAAAGCGAAGTAATGTTATATTTTACACTTGTACTATAGCGTGACGAAAATTGAAACGAGACTGTACCATAGACGGATTTTTCCAGTCCACCAATACCTTTTACTTTAGAATGATTATTGCGTATTATATTAGTAATTAAACCTAAACGTTTCGAACACTCCGTAGTAATAAAATGGCTTTGCGAGCCACTATCTAATAGACAGCGAATATGATGTTCCTTTTTGTTTACATCTTGAACGACAACTATCGCGGTCGCCAACAGTATCGTTACATTGCTGCTCAATTGTTGGCTCAGTGCGCAAGTCGCTCCGTCGGAACTGGTTTCTGCGGCAGCAATAGACGCGGTACACAGCGGGGTGTATTCGTTCTCGGTCGACTCATTTCGTGAGTCATCGCGCCCGCCTTGCGGCTGCGCTTGCGTTGCGGTGGTTATGCGCGCCAACGATGTACTAGGTACTGACGCGGCATTTTGTAGGGGCACATTAACATTAACATGAGTTTCAAAATGTAGCAATGTATGATGTTTTTTGGAACACAATTTGCATGTTGTATTCGAATTGCAGTTGAATGTTTTGTGTTTTACACTTAAACAATTGGTACAAGCGTTATGTTCTTTGACAGATTTATAGCGATCACTAGGGGTCATACTAGAAAATAAAGGACATTTATACATGTGATCATGAGTTATATTTTTGCACAAACAACTACCTGTGTTTGAAATTGCAATATAAGCGTGCGGTTGGGGTAATTTGGTAGGTTTATTATGAGATAAATGCGGTTTTTTATACGATAACGTATCCGGTTTTGAAAGTGATGACATGTTCTGCATCACTCGTAGCTGATATTTGACGAAATCAACTAAATTATCGAACGTAGGAATTTTGTGTTGTTTGTTACTCAATTCAAACAATCGGACAGTTTCGGAGTCTAGTTTTTTAAGGCCTATATGTAAAAATATAAAATCTAAAAGGTTATCGATTTTTACATTTTTTAACGCATTAATTCCGGAAACAAAGTTATCCATAAATGATTCCAATGAACTCACGGAGGTGGACGTACTAGACTTGTGTTCGAATATCTGTGTAAGGTACTTCGATGCAAGCACACGCTTATCTTCATACTTGTCTATGAGCGATTGAATTATAAGATTATAATTATCACCGGAAGGAGTGATTCCTGCGAACGCTGACCTAGCCTTAATGGATAATTTTCCCATCAAATAATACAATTTTTCAGAGTCGGTAAGGGAATTATTTTCGTGAACCGTGCTCTTAAACCCGGCATAAAACAATGGCCATGAACGAACATCGCCATCAAACAAAATCAACTCGATCGGAGGTAAACGACATTTAGACTTTGAAATTCCTTTCGACTGCGAGTTCTCATTCTCAGACGGTGAAATCTTATTAAAATTATATTTTACACGGCAATATAAATCCTCAAACGACGCCCACGGGTTATCATCTATAATACCCGTTGGTTCGTATTTGAGGTACAATTCGTTGTAAGTGTTAACGGCCAATTGGAACTCATTTCTAATATCATCAAGATTTACACAAGACATTAAAAATTCATCCTTTTCCTTTTCAATATGTAACTTTGGTATATAATCATAAATTTTTTGTAAGCGAGCGTATAAATTTTGTTGCCGCGATAATGCTAACTGCAATTTCACTTCAACATCTGAGCTAAGACGCTCTTGAGCTTTGGCTTTGGCCATTTTCAAACGCGAATTTTAAAGAAAATAACAAGTATCTACGCAATAAACAGGTAGGCAAACTATGAAGAATATACTATGTAGGTATCTCAATAAAACGTTATTGTAAGCGGTAATTTAAAATAAATAAATTCAAAATTACCTCCAAAAGATAATTTTCTTCGAAAACAAAAACAAATTACCTTCGAAAGCAATCGTAATCAAAGAAAGTTGGTTATAACAATCCAAAAGATGAAATAATGGTTCTGTTTTGTTTTACATATTACTTATCGATTTTTCGTTAAATACATATAACTTATATGCGATATAATGTATATGCGATGTGTGTGTGTATGGAATATAATATAAGGTGCGGTAGTGTTATAGATATGCGGAAAATGTATGTTACTTATATTAAATACTAGTACTAAATATGCGGATAAATATAGAAAATAGGTCGAGAAATAAATGCAAAGTGCGAAATCAAAAGGATGCGTAAGCGTGACAGATGGTGTTTATCGTTAAGATCCTACTAAATTTCTTGTGGAATTTTATCATTTAATGAAAATATATGCGGTTTAATAAAAGAGTGAAAGGAGTGTAAACTATTTTAAAAGTGATCCGGCTCGAAGTAGACCAATAAATTATGGTCACGCGGGTGATTAAGTAGACATGTGAGGTGCTGTTCTGGTATGCACAAAAAAATGGATGGCGGTAAATACCTCGCTCCAGGGTGTCGTCAGGAGGCAATTAAAGCTGCGGTTCTTGATTATAATTACACACACACAATACAATACTTTTATATAAGCAAAATAAATCGGTAGGAACTCACAAATTGCGCTTGCGGTATCTGTCATCAAACTGACCCCTTTTTCGTCTTCTTGCTACCGCATATCTTATGTCCCTCTTCAGAGCACTCAATAGGAGCGAGATAGGGATAGGGTATAGATGGGTAGCACATACCAGACGCGAAAATGAGGTAGGTATATAATTAAATTTGAAATAACGTGGCGTTAACAATTATAATGCCATTTTATTTTAGAACATAATAATTTTCCAATAATTCCTTCATTATCTGTGATATTATTTTTTTCTAATCTCAAATTGACACGTTCCAAATTGAAATCCAATTATTAATAATGAAATTTCAGTTTGGAACGTGGAGACACGTTCCAAACTTATCAGTACATAATGAAATCAATCATTATATTCACGGAGGAAGACAAGAGAGCCTAAATGAATAGCTTAAGAGAAATTAACATGCCATTTAATTGAGGCGTAGTTGGTTAGCTACGCTTATCTATATTTTTTAATGATATATATCTGCAGTCTGGATTCCACAGAAAATAAGAAACACAAATAAAAAATTGATCAACAAACACAGACGTAAAAAAAAGCAAACCCAAAACAAATGAATATGCACTAAAAATAAATGAAACTAACTACGATAGTGTAATGTAGTTACAATTTTTGTATTTTTTTGAGGCGGTGACAAATTAGTGTAAGTTGCTGGTTAATAATGAAGTTTTTTTGCTGACACCGACTTAGGACTATCACTTCCTAAATCGGTGTGATGTTGAGTTGTTCGTATTTTTGTCGCCTACATACTCAATGAGAATTTAAGACTTATCGTATCGTATCCATACTAATGTTATAAATGGGAAAGTGTTTCTGTCTGTTTGTCCGTCTTTCACGGCAAAACGGAGCGACGAATTGACGTGTTTTTACGTGGAGATAGTTGAAGGGATGAAAAGTAACATAGGCTACTTTTTATCAAATCCCACGGGATGCGCAATAAAGGCTTCGCTCAAAAACTACTGCACAGATTTTCATGCGGTTTTCATCAATAGATAGAGTGATTCTTGAGCAAAGTTTTGCGGTATTTTTTATCTCGGAAAAACGGATAGTCCCACGGGAAGCGCGATAAAACCTTCGCGCCATAAACGGACTTCCGCGCATATGTAGCCGTGGGAAAGAATTGAAACATATAGAAATGCGACGACGAGAAGCATTAGTTTTAAAATTAAAAAACAGTCATCAAAATAAATCACCCACTGAATAGTTCTGAAGTAACAAAAATACTGTTGTAAGATTTAAAAAATCGGTCAAGTGCGAGTCCTACTCGCCCATGAAAGGTTCCGTAGCGGCAAGTAACATTTACGATTTATGGCGTATTAAAAAAAGTTACTCACTATATCTAGTTCATCATATATATATATATATTATTTTCGTTTTGTCATTCTCTTATTTTAGAAGTTACAGAGGAACATACATTTTAGCACTTTGGCAGTGTCAGTCGCGCTAACTATCAGTTTAGAAAAAAATAGTGGTATATATGATACCTAATATTGGTAAAAAAATATTTTTAAGTTTCAGTTAGCTATTTTTGTATGTAAATCTAAATTCGGTTCACAGAATATATTTACTTATCAAATTTCAACAGTATAGTGCTTATAGTTTCGAAAAAAGTATCTGTGACATACTAACGGACAGACAGACATGACGAATATATAAGGGTTCCTTTATTGGCATTTGACTACGGAACCCTAAAGTTATGTATAGACGGCAAAGTTTTGATACAGTCGAGTGAGACAATTTACGTATAAATGAATTGAACAACTAATCAGTGGGTCTATATTATATTATCAGTTGTCGGTGAATCACAAAATGGCTGCTAATCTCATAGTTCCATTTCGAAAACAATATGGGAATCACAGTTCTAGTCAGAACGTCAATCAATATAAAATTGACATTTCAAAATTGCCGTCGCATCAGAGCATAGCAAAACAAATGATTCAATTTGTATTCTATATGAAAAACAAACGGATTCCTCGGGCGATAAACTAATTTCTAGTTTCAAAAATATTGAGCGCTAAATGGAATGCTGTCTTCTATTATAATAAGTTATTGCACATAAAAGGACAATAAATACTACATGACACACTATAGCAAGGTTTTTCCAAAAGATATGTCATTTCTATTACAATAACATTGACAAATCTATTTAACATCTACAGCCTTGTGTTAAAGTGTTTACTGATCAAATATTAATTCGTAAGTAAGTGAGAAATAATCTTTTCCCAGGGATTTCCCAGAAGAAAAATAACTGAAAAAGTGGCAACGCAATAGACTTTGTAAATTAATCAAAGTTTAGAGGCTTTAGCGCCTGGTATTTTTATTCAGCAATTGCGTAATCAAGCAAAATATTCGTACTCACTTTGAAGTTCAAACAGGCTCTAGAAGGAAATTTGAAATTATGAAAGCTGCGAGGCCTTTTGTGTACAAAATTTAATTTAACTAAATTTGAATTGGAATATTTTCATTACGTATGCCCATTGATGTAAAAATTATATGGATTATTAAATTCAACAAAAGCACAACCTTTGATCATTTTATTTCCTAAAATATATTTTTCATTTCTCATACTCGGAAAGTTATGTTGTTTTAATCTGATTAAAAGGTTGAGGGAAAAACTCATACAATTTACTTCCCACCCAAGGGCCGGAATGAACTTTAAAAATAGAACTACGAATGTCAGCTACGAACTGTCAGCTGTGAACTATAAAAAAAAAATGCTGCGGCCATGAGAGTTTCTAAACAGCCAGTGTGAACTTAGCGCAAACTACTTCCAGCGGAATAAGCCGCAACCAACACGCGGTGAGTTCCATACATAAAATTTAAACAGTCGACATAAATTGGCGGGATGTGAATTTATTATATACTAGCTTTCTGCCCGCGGCTTCGCCTGCGTGGATTTCGGGATTGGGTCTATAGAGGGTTAAGGGTCATAGCTTTTGCCCACGGCTACATATGCGCGGAAGTCGATTTACGGCGCGAAGTTTTATCGCGCTTCCCGTGGGTCTATCCGTTTTGCCAAGATAAAAAATACCGCAATACCTTGCTCAAGAATCACTCTATCTATTGATGAAAACCGCATGAAAATCTGTGCAGTAGTTTTTGAGCGAAGCCTTTATTGCGCATCCCGTGGGATCTGTCGATTTTTCCGGGATAAAAAGTAGCCTATGTTACTCGGGGATAATGTAGCTTTCCAAAGGTGAAAGAATTTTTGAAATTTCTTGCCCGTGGCTCCGCCCGTCGTTGCTCCGTCCGCGTTAATTTCGATCCCACGGGAACAGTAGCTACTTTCTTCCGGGATAAAATGTGATATCCTTCCCCGTACCACAGACTATGTGTATGCAAATTTTCGTGATGATCGGTGCAGTATTTTAAGCGTGAAGAGGTAACAAACAAACAAACAAACAAACAAATAAACAAACAAACAAACAAACACACTTTCGCATTTATAATATTAGTTGGGATATATCTGTGACGGAATTTGAAAAAATTCAAATAATCTCTTATACTAGTTAAGATTTTAATTTTAAAAATGAGTTCAAGCGATTCCGAAATATTGACACCAGATTCAATTAAAGACGAGGCAAATTGTGTTCTGCCTACTGACGGTCTACTGATATTATCATATATTATCAATAAATAGATTAAATAAACAACCAATGTTTTATTTTCCTCATATATTCGAAGTGAAAAGTAGAGTGTTTAACACGGGTAAAAGAATCAATTCCTCGTCTAAATACCTCGGGAATTGATTCTGTCCACCCTCGGTTAACAATCTACTATTCATTATGAACACTTGGTGATATAAAAGTTAAGCGTTTCATTATATTCTTTGTATGTTTTTTTAGCATTCGACGACAATTCAAACCTTTATTTTGTTTTCGCAAGATATTCAGCGTTGATAATTTATTACGCAATAATATTTGTTTAACGAAATTGCTTAAACATCTATTTGTGACCGTTACAGTTTTTTAAACATATGATCTTGAAATTTGCAGTTTAATTGTATTTTTGTTCATATTAATCAGTAGTAATATGTTGTTAATAACTACTCAATATTCAATTGGAAGTCTCGAATACAATCTGAGTCGAGAATTATATTGTTTTCAAATTTATTAATTAAATATCTTTATTAATTCGCTGAAACATTGTATAAAATATCTGTACATACTATGAGCCCTTATTAAAGATTCAAAGCCAACACTCCCCAGGAGAACTATTTTTGAATTACGAATGCGACTTCGAAATCACGGATGTGACTAATAATCACCGATGTTCAATAATTCTTATTTTTGAATATCACTGATGTGACTACCTTAGTCACAGGTGTGATTTCATTACGAGTGCCCTCACCCACTCGTAATCAAGTCATACTTGTGGAAATGTTATCTGTTTTGTTTGATTTTTCAGTCTATATATACAATATATATATATATGAATGTAGCACATATATTATATATATATAATAACCATGTATATATATATATATGTGTGTGTGTGTGTGTGTGTATATATATATATATAATAACCATAATGGTTAAGCCGGTAATAACCGGCAGCGGCTACATTCTGCGTGGTACCGAACTCTTACATTTATGTGTGTACTTTATCTATGTTGGCAGCTCTGCGATCAACTTTCAAAATTTGGATGTTTAGGAATCCGTGACCTCAAAGTCACCGCTGACTATTTAGTCAGCGGTGATTTCGAAATCGCATTCGTAATTCAAAAATAGGTTTCCAGGTAGAATAACGCTTGCGTAATGGGAGACTGCAGGCTCCATGCAAACGTGGGCTGCATCGATTGCTTCCTAGCGCAGTGCGGATGCGCTGTGGAAGCAAGGATGGGTCGGCAGGCTATCGATAAGACCACAATTACATATTTTGATAAAATCTTTAATTACAAAACATCTTCATTACACACAAATATAGGAACATAATAGTACATTATGATACTAGTGTGCAAAGTTGTTGATTGCATATGAGGCGGTATTGGTCGCGCGAGCCGTAAGGTGAGCGCGACAATTTAGCCGAGGATGCAATTAACAATGCTCACGAGTTTCATACGACGTTTTTCAACACAAGTTGAGGAAAAATGTATTTATCAATGAAGAAAAGTTATAAAAGCGCAATAATGTTCTTGAACGGCAACAACCAACTTTCATTTTTAGCGCGCTCGCGCATGCGCGCGCCGCTCAGCGTAATGGCGGCATCGGCATACAGGCACGAGTCAAATTATCATTCAGCCAAAATTTTATAAATTCAAGAAAACAGCATATGATAATATAATGTATTTAAATAAAATTATAGTGAATCTTTGATTACTATTGCACCTCAATGCAAGTTTGTTGAATGTAAATTTAGCTATTAACTATTTATTAAACATTAGAATACATTTGTTCGAGAAAAAGAAAGTGCTACCAGACTAAATTAAGAATGCATTGTACGTATATAAAAACGTCTTGTAACAGGGAACAACCGAATTTTATCGGGTTATAAATATTGCACACTAGTGCGTAATGAAATTGCGCACTAGTGTGCAATATTCTAGTTTTTGAGATTAAAAACACGCATGAAACAGCCCCGTTATGAGAACGTGTTTTGAAAAGAAATTTAATTACATTTCCTTGCAACAAAACACCCAGTACAAACCAAAAGCTGTGTATGTTGCAGAAGTGTGAAAGGGTAGCTCAGTGATTGGAATTGCTCACAAAATTTACATACTTAAACTAATATTACTGAATCATAACATTGTTTCTCTAGTCGTTGCTTTAGCAAATTTTATTAGGTTGTAGGAAAAGTTCGTCAGAAAATTAGAAACAAAAATGTTTTGTATTAATTGTCTCTATTAAAGTTTAGTTTTAATTTACAATGTAATCGCCGTCAGAACTAATGACAGTGCTCTATCTATTAGGAAGGTCGCTTGATACCTCTGGTCAAAAACTCTGGAAGTTTAGAATCAAAAAACATACTTAGTCACTTCTGTTTTCAGATTATTAAAATCATTTAATTTCTTTTTTTACATAAATAAAAATTTTACGTTATTTAAAAATTTTATTTTTTTTATTTACAAGCTACCTTTAAAAAGTAAAAAATAATAAAAGAAAATTAATCTTAAAGTATGGAAGTAAAGTATATATGCATATGTTTGTATTAATATTTTTAAAAATCTTCGCGTTGGGGGACCACTCCAAAACTAAGGAATATATTTTTTTTCTAGCGACCCGCTGCGACTTCGGACTGGTGGGAAGTATATATTTTCCTGTGGTAAAAAATATAATATACCGTTTGTTAATCAAGGAATCTATCTAATGGTGAAAGAATGTTTGAATTTGGTCCAATAGTTATCGAATTTTCCCATAACAAAGAAATATTTTCCCATAGTAAAGTAGTATTATATTGCCTATAACCTTCAAGGATAAAGTAGCATTCTGATGGTGTCTTATGAAACCGGTTCAGTAGTTCTTTACAATATCAGTATATACTGTCTTTTGATATGCAACAAGTGATGATTTCTTATAAACATTTTTTCTAGATCAATTCTAGAAAAGAAAAAATATCTGACATTTAAATTACGGCATAACATTTTATGACGGACTAATCACCTGGGCGATTATTACAAATCTGTTAAAATGTTATCCATCAAAATTAGACCAGTCGTTTACGCGTCATAGTGGAAGATATACAGAAGATATATATATATATATATATATATATACATACACAGACAGTCACAATCACTATATTTCCTTTTGACTTCATCTAGCTCCAGTAAAATTAGTCTCATAATTTTGTATGGGGAACATAAAGGAGAAAAAAGTAATGATTCTCATCACGTCGTGTTAGAACTATATCGACACGTATTGTAAGCGTGGCACGTGTCTAAAAAGTCCTCCGACCTGCGTCACTACCGTTCTTGACCCGGCTTGCCTAACTCTATTTGCTAACGGATGCTGTAACACTAACAAGATAAAGTTCATTTTACTTATTAAGCTTGGAGCTTTGCAAAGCTCATATTTCCTACTGTAATTTAGCTTAGCACTGGCTATAAAGATAAATTTCTTTCGTCTAATATTACACACGATGAGATTGCCTGTTATTTTATGCTTAGCAATGTCTCGTTTGCGTCAAATTGCTCTCGACTTTGAGTAGGCGTTACTTTGATTTGAACATTAGCACGGTATTCTGCGAATGACAGGCAATCATGGTTTTCGAAATGAGATTTCTTGAGAGAAAAGATAATTAATGAAAACAATTACTCTTATAAATGCTTATGTACTATCAACATTGACAGCTTTAAATTAGGTGTTAAAAGTTTTACTCCTTTGAACGTTTATTCTATTTAATTCAAATATTAAACAAATGTTACATCTGTGCGATAATCGATTAAAAATTACAATTGCAGTTGTCGGGAAAACGACTAAGGATTAGATATTTACAATTACAAAATCAAAAAATTACAAAGTACAGGTGAATAGGCAAGATTATACACTTATACGAATGATCAGCAACAGATCAAACATCATAATGTAATTACGAAAACGCCACTAATCGGAATGCTCTGCTAAGAACCGTCATGGCATGTTAAAATAATAAATGATAGCTTGGTTCTATTATTATTACTATTTAAATATGTATATATTCATGTCTCTTCTTCCATATTTAGTTAGATTCATTTATAAAGTTAAATTCATTATAATTTATTCCAGAATCATTCTCATATATATTGTTCTAACGAAATGAACTTAAATGTCATGAATTTTCCTTAGGCTACAGGTTATGTAACTCTGTTGCTAAGTATTTGATTGAAACTCATAGATCTTTTAGTCAAATTGTAGCTCTATGTAGATAATTGTTACATTAAATCGTTAATAAAGCTGCTATATAACTAGTCATATACTGTATTACTTTCATTTGTATTGAATAGCAACAAAATTACATAACCAGGGGGCTGGTCTGAGGGGGGGCTAATAAAACAAACAAACAACCATTCATTATCATTTTTGTATTTTATAAATAACTTAGATTAAGAAATAGGAACAGTCAATTGTTATACATTAAGGTCAACGTGTAAAGCATAGACTTTAAATATGAGACTGTCAATAAACAAAATTTGACAATCTATACACTCAACTAAGATCGGCAAAGTACATGGCACAGTTAATATGGCAGTTTGGCGAGCGGCGATCGACTCCAAATTTTCGATAGTATTGTTTAAGTAAGTTTTAGAAAAAGTTAAGGACGAAAATCGCCGCTAGAGGGCTCTGAAGTTTTGGGTAAAAAATCCTGGTTTATCCTGGTTTATCCTGGGCAGAATCAGCTGAAACTGTGATATGTTGTTCTCCATGACGTCACGAATATTAGAAAAAGTTAACGACAAAAATCGTCAACAATTGCTTCTTCGTAGTGTTAGATATTTTTATTATAGAAATGATCGGAGACTACACTCCAATAGCGCTAAAAATAACTCCGTTACCTCTAGAGATATTTCTACAGACGTGTTCCCTGCGGGTTAACTCCCGTCTAAAAAATAATGACTTATAATAATATTGACTTTTTTTTTATTGATTTCTGGTTTTTTGTTATAAGTTAAAAGTTTTTAGCACTTTCGGTGCATTCTGATAGTTTAAAATGACGGAGACGGAGTAAAACGGTGTTGAGCGCTTTGTTTTTGAGTATGGTTGGTGAGTTAATGAGTTAATTTTAATTTTATAAGTGTTTTAGGATTAATATTGTTTTGTGTTCTGATTAGTAAGTGATACCTACGTGGTATTATGATACACAAATTTCAAATGTCCCTCGCCGGGCAAGAGTCTGGGTTGGTATAAGCCTGTATTTAGTTTTAGTTTTAAAGATTTTTTGTTCCTAAGGGTATTTGGTTTGTTTAGATTTTAGAGTTAGTTTTTCTATTTGTTTTTTTTTTTGTTTTCATGAGAATTAGTTTTTGTACAGATTTAAGTTTAGTTTTTGCTGCTGTTGGTTTGCACAGAGCTTCACGTTTTACACAAGGTTTCCGCAGAATACCAGTGTTTGGACACTTTTTCGAGTGTCCCAGACGTAATACTGAGCGAGACCTATTTAGTGTTTTTTTTTGTTATGTGTTATTCATTAGTTATATTATCAATCAATTAATACATAGTATAAAACAAAGTCGCTTTCGCTGTATGTCCGTATGTATGCTTAGATCTTTAAAACTACGCAACGGATTTTGACGCGGTTTTTTAATAGATAGAGTGATTCTTTAAGGAAGGTTTGTATGTATAATAAATGCATAATATAGTAGAGAAACACTGATAAATTTAAAGGTTTCTAATGTGATGTCGTAAATAAGCACGTTTTTTTTTGCGCTTATATTGCAAACGCTGGCTGAACCCTACGAGATAGACCAAAATAATGTACTACAGTATTGTACAACTTACAAAAATCCACAAAAAAGTCCGCGATGGTATATGTCTATCTCTTAGGGATAACCCACCATAATCATTTTTTCACTGCACCCGTGCGAAGCCGGGGCGGGTCGCTAGTTATATATAAAATAATTTGGAACAAAAAACTGCCACTGTACATATCTTTTTGACAGGTGATCAGCTCGTCAAAGAGAACAACACATATCCGAGTTTTCAGCTGATTTTGCCGTAACCAGAATTTTTTACTCGAAACTTCAGAGCCCCCTGGCGGCGATTTTTGTCGTTAACTTTTTCTAAAACTTGTACATTCGTGAACAGCTCGTCAAGGAGAACAATACTATCGAAAATTGTCGTGTCGATTGTGGTGTCGATCGCCGCTCGCCAAACTGCAATATTAACTGTACCACGTACTGACAGATATTCTTATGGAGTGAGAAGGATAGATGTTTTTTATCGACCGACATTTATTTTATTTTCCGCAGGAGAGGAGAGGTTGAGAATCCTCATGGATACCACCGCAGGCAAGTGCCGCGGCAATGTCAGACCGATCGAGGCTCGACGCGATGTGACCCACCGACCAAACTCAACCTCAGCCTTCATATCGTACCTACCTTGTAGTAAGAGCGGCCGCTTTTCAGGAGAGGGTGTGGTGCATACATTAGGGATGTCAGTCCCATCGTCCACAGGATAAATTCTAGTATGGGACGATTTTTTCATTATAATTAAATATTCTTTTTATTTTTTGATTTACTTATTATTACTACAAAGTAGATGATACTGTATATATGGGCAAGTGGTTTTCGGGACCCAGGTCTAAATTTTGGATATGTGGTTCTCCTGTTCGAGCTGAGCAAAAGATGTAAGGGCGCAAAAAAAAGTTAACAACGTATTATCCCGCTAGGGGGCTCTGAAGTCTGAAATAGAAAATTGTGTTGTTTTTTTCAGATTTATCTGGCTACAGCTTGATAAAAATAGAAAAAAAACCGGCCAAGTGCGAGTCGGACTCGCGCACCGAGGGTTCCGTACAAACCTGCAAGGTTTACAAAGTTCGTTCATTACAACAATCGAGTCATAATTTCGAGATTCTATGTCAACGGGTAGTGGTCTTTAGGTTTTAATTCCCTTGCGTGTAGTTGCGAGTTTCAAAATATGCGGTATCAATGGTTGTACTTTTGCGTTTTGCGTTGACTTAGATTTTTTTTTTTTTCAGGGGTTAAAGGCAATTAGATCTAAGTATTTGATATGAATTTCAACTTGATAGTTCTAACGCGATCATGAGGAAAAAAGTAATAAGTTTATATTTATTAAAAAATATATATTTTGTAATGTAACTAATAATTTAAGGTTTTCGGAATTTTTCCTTTACGTGTGCTATAAAACGTTGCTTCATGCCAAATTTCAAGATTCTAGGTCGACTGGACGTACCCTTTAGGTTTTGATTCCCTTGCGAGTACTTGCGAGTTTCAAAATATGCAGCTTAAATTGCTGTTTCTTTTGATTGCGTTGACATAGAAGTTTGATTTTGTTACAGCTTAAAGGTATTATAGACCTGAGTATTTGGTATGAATTTCAATTTAATACCTCTACGCGTTTATGAGGAAATGGGTAGTAAGTTTAAAATTATTAAAAATAAATATATTATGTGATGTAACTAAAAATTTATGGTTTTTCGTAATTTTTCCTTTATCTATGCTATAAGACGTTGCTTCGTACCAAATTTCAAGATTCTGAGTTCACGGGAAGCACCCTGTAGGTTTTTGATTCCCTTGCAAGTGTCGAAAATTTGCGGCATAAACGGCTGTATCTTTTGATTGCGTTGGCTTAGAAGTTTGATTTTTTCACAGCTTCAAGGGACAGTAGACCTGAGTAATTGGTATAAATTTCAGCTTTCATTACCTCCACGCGTTCCTGAGAAAAAGGGTCTTGACAAACGGACGGACAGACGGACAACAAAGTGATCCTATAAGGGTTCCGTTTTTTCCTTTTGAAGTACGGAACCCTAAAAAAACAACATATCCAAAAATCAGTTGATTCTGCCGAATACCACGATTTTCTAATTCAGATTCCCTAGCGGGAAAATACGTCGTTAACTTTTTTTGCGACCATTACTTCTTTTGGTCAGCGCGACCAAGAGAACAACATATCCAAAATTTAGACCTGGCTCCCGAAAACCACTTGGCCATATGAACAGTATCATCTGCAAATAGTGTTTCATAAGTCGTATTAACTTTCCATGTGATTTAATCGATTAAAAAAACTCTACCGTCAGAATGTGTATCGTTATTATTCGGCAATGACCAGACTCTGTTTGGGAGCGGGTCGATGACCTAACAGGTTTTGACCAGACCGATGTGTAGCACCATTAATTTTAATACTAAGAACTCATTTGATTGAACTCTTTGGGGTGCTTGTATTTGGACATAATTACACAGAAAGGATCCAATCAACATTAAATATTTGATTTTAATTAAAATTTTGCATTGATGAAAAGCTGGAAGCCGATTTTTTAAATATTAACATCATATTCGTTGTAATTCTTTGAGATCCTTCTGTTTTTTGAATTCTTATGTTTTACAGCTGATTTAATACAATAACCTCCATTTTATTGCAATTTTTGTGGGTCCTCCTTCTGTGTAACGTCCATTTACACTGTTGTTTCTACTTATAATAATTATATTTTTTTATTAAAACCTATGAAAACTAGGAGTTATTGCATTTTATTTCAATCCTTCAGTGTAATTGTTGATAAAAAAAAATTAAAGCAAAAAATTTTTTTTAGTACAAGCTTTTATTATATGCGCTAAAAAGAACAAAATAAACTTTTATATATAAAAGCTTGTCGCGAGATTTACTTACTTATAGAATACTTTTAACGACAAGCTTTTATAGGTTCTTATGTAAAAGTTTATTTTGTTCTTTTTAGCGCATTTAATAAAATCTTGTATAAAAAAAATATCTTGCAATTTATTTTCCGCCTAAAAAACCAAGCATAGCAAACCCTTTCATTTGATACCCATATTGTTGGGCTGCATTATATATAATTGGTCCACCATCTTGGGAAAGTCCGCCATATTGGATTAAGAGTGGCGTCACATTATTTATCGCGGTTATTTTTTGCAAGCCCATTCATTTGATACCCATATTGTAGAGGTGCATTAAAAATAATTGATTCGCCATCTTGGTAATGCCGCCATTTTGGATTTAGAACGCCGTCGCACACATAACCATACATTGTCATCCGCCTTACACTTGCATGCAAAATTTCAGCACAATCAGAGACCAGGAAGTGGGTCAAATTAAGATTCCAAGATTTTCTTACATAGTTACAAGTGAAGCTAATATAAAAGCTTGTAAAAATAAGAAGATTTTTTTTTTTTATTCAACATAGAATTTTAAACGGCCACTTGATGTCGAATAAAAATAAAATTAAACAGACTCTTAAACTCTTAAGAGTCACATAACCTGTATGAGGTTCATACGTACAAGAAATAATAAAAGATAACTCTACATTTATTTATTCAATCAATATTCAAATCTAATTCAATCAAACGTTATTTCATTAAATCGGTTTTAGCGCCACTCAATTTAAAATAACTCCTATGTTTTCGACAGAATTTCGTACTGTATGTTCTTAAACTTTTAGAATACTTTTTTTTTACAGCTTTAGCTTAATGTCAATTGGCATTTGTCAAACTGTTTGCTTTCTTTGTTATTGGCACAGGCGTCTTGGCTTTATAGTAGACGTGACCTTTGCAATCAGAACAGACAGCTGTCATTTAATCTACATATAAATTAAATTGGATTGTCATTTGTCTGTTTGATTTTGAACCGATTTTGAACGCGATTGTTGTTAGCAGGTAGCTGATGTAATAAGGAGTAACTTAGGCTACTATTATTTAAAAAAAAACTTTTATTTTGGAAAGTACAAGTAATGTTGTATTTACCAGTACCGCGCAGCTCACTTATAATAAAAATGCGAATGAACAAAAAAAAAGTAGGTTTTTCTTTTTTGATTTATTATTTTTTTTTATCATAGTCAATGTGTTTCTAATCCCTATCGTAACCAATCAGAATTTTCAACTATATCAAAATATCTATAGCTTTTATTTCTTTACAACTATTATTTGAAAATATGATCTATCTATGTCAATTATATCTTTTAAATATATGTTTATTATTTATTTACTACATCTATTCTTAATGGTTTTATCTACGTGTTAAATGCCTATTTTAAAACTAGCTTTAGCTCTAGCCCCTAAACGTCGCTACGTTATATCGGATTTATTATACTTTAACTCACTTTACAGCTTCGTGCTGATGACGATTGTTGTAAAATATTGCTTTTAAGTTGTGAAATTAAAGATAAACGTCTTTTTCTTTTAGTGTTTATTTTGAAGTAAAGAACATGTCATAAATTTTATATAGCTGACATATCACAGTTTTGAATAAAATTCAAATATATACATAACAAGGAGTATACATATATTTTAACAGATTTTCCAAAAGAAAAGATATGTTCAAGATAAAAAATAACGTTTTTTGATTATCAGAACTTGGGTAAATGTATCAAAGTTAACAATTTTATTGCCACATATCGTTTCACGTTAGAGGTACATCAAATATGAAGGGTCCAAGTTTAGAAAATAATATCCACAATTTCATAGACTCATCCACCCTTTTAAGCGAGATTGCTATAAGATGACTCTGGCGTTAGCGTTCAATCGATCCCAAACAAGCATTGAACGTGGTGCGTGTCATAATTTGACTTTTTTGTGGATGTAAATATTTTTGACTTTACTTTGAATAGAGGCAAAATTAAATTGAAAACATAATAGTATTTATATAATATAGACCTTTAAAGGCACTTATTTAAATTAAAAATAATATTAAGCTTACGAGTACACGAAATCGTGTAACCAAGGGCGGATCCAGCTTTGGCGCCAGGGGGGAGTCACATAGTCGTGGTCAAGTCAAGAACTTTTAATTTAATTTTGATAGCAATAGATAGTGGTGTCATGGTTTTTGGGAGGTTTTGACCTACTAACGCCACGCTGGCCAGACGGGTTGGCATAGGGTTTAGTTTCGAGTTTTTCTTCTATAAGAAGTGGTTCTTGGCACTGCTGAATTTTCCCTTAGTCTATCTACCTAGGGCAGGCAATTAAGCTTGGTAGAAACAACTTCGAGCGAGAAGTCGATCGAAGGATCCAGCTGGGCTGGGCAGCGTTTAGCAAGCTTCGTCGGGTCTTCTCTTCGCCTATACCGCAATGCCTAAAGACGAAAGTCTTCAACCAGTGCGTCCTACCGGTTATGACTTACGGCGCCGAAACGTGGACATTAACGGTCGGGCTAGTCCATAAATTTAAAGTCGCGCAGCGGGCTATGGAGCGAGCTATGCTCGGAGTTTCTTTGAAGGATCGAATTCGTAATGAGGTCATTCGACAAAGAACCAGAGTAACCGACATAGCTCGCAAAATAAGCTCGCTGAAGTGGCAATGGGCTGGCCACGTTTGCCGAAGGACTGATAGCCGATGGAGCAGACGAGTCCTTGAATGGAGACCGCGACTCGGCAGCCGTAAAGTAGGACGCCCCCCCGCCAGGTGGACTGACGACCTGAAGAAGGTCGCTGGAGGGGACTGGATGCGGAAGGCGGAGGACCGGGTGTTGTGGCGCAAATTGGGAGAGGCCTATGTCCAGCAGTGGACTATGATTGGCTAAGTGATGAACAATAGATACAAATTAAAAGTAGGTATTTTCTTAATGTGCGTAAGTACTGTACTTAAAAATATTTATTATTTATTGTACACTTGGAAAACTTAACACACAATAACTTGTACACGTACATATTGCCATCTTCTCTCGAAAACATTCAGAGAGGCACGATCACCCACGGAATAAGGCAGCCTATTTATATGCCATAGCTGTGGTGAACGATTTGTCATAACAGCTAGAGGTATGTCGAGGGATATGACACAAGTTACATAAAATCAGTATGATGACAAAATATATAAATAAAATTTTTATGTTCAATTAGTGCTTCACCTACATAAGTCCTAGAAGCTCGGGGGGGGGGGGGTCCATGCCCCCATGCCCGCATTGCCATGCTATCATTATATCATTATTATGATTGTTAACTCTGAATGTATCTCAAATTGTAGGAAAAAAGATGATTCTTTTATTAATAAAATATTTCCCAATCAACATTACAGCAATTTCTGTTCGTGAAAATACTAAAGTTCAGAAACAAATTTCAAGCAACTAATTGCCTAACCGAATTGATTCTCCCGATCTCGATTTGTTTGTTTAATCAATTTTTAACTGAAATGATTGAAGGGCACCTGGTTAGAGGCATAAAACGATTTCGCGTTATTCGGGCAACCAGTCAATCAGATTTACCGCTCGTACGAAAAATTTTACTTGGAAAATATTTGTTCTCCAATTAAGGTGAGTAAGTTTGTGACAAAATTACGATCTTATTCAGTTAACATAAAGTTGAATTTACAATGAATATCCACAATTTGTATCTACATGTTGGTAACTCTACAGGTACCAACATAGCCTCAATATAAATATTCGGATAAAACGCACATTATAATTGCTTAATTGTTTTATTTCAATGTGTAGTGCAATTAAAACATTTATAAACATTTAAAGAAAGACCTTAACCCTATTTCGACCCGTTACAGCCCCTTTTTCACATTAAAACGTTGGAACCCTCAATATAATATTTATATAAATTTTATTGAAGGAATTCATAATAAATTTGTAAAGCATCTTAGATACACGACAGCTGACGTTTCTAGAGATTTTTCTGGTTTAGAAGTAAACCTAAAGCATCGTCGTATTCATAGGGATCAAATGTTTTTTTTATTCAAAATTATACATAATAAAATAGACTCAATGTCACTTTTGAGCAAAGTAATTTTAGATGTCAAAAATTAAGTGCTAGAAATAAGTTTTTGTTTTATATTTCTAAGGCCCAATTTCACCAACAACAGATAAATGTTATTCCTAGAATAAAGACCCCAGTTACTCTCAGCTAATCAAATTTACATTTCACCAACCATGTATCCTTAGAATAACCAAGTAACAGTTATCGGAGAGTAAATATTGGGAGTAATTTTATCTGTAGAATTGTTATACTTGGATAATGACGACTTGGTGAAATTGGGCCTAAGTGTAATACAAAATATGGTAGCAATAATTTTGTGGCGCGCGCATGCAGATCTTACAACGAACGATTTTCAAAAATTGATATATTTTCTCTGTCAGAAGAACAATTTGCTAGGAAAGTTAAGGCAGTAGAATATACAATTTAGCCTATCTTTGTTTTTAATGTTAATTTTAGGTGTGTATGTATGTATATAGTGTAAGTTTATAAGTGTCTATCTATATGTGTATATATGTGTATGTATGTATACATGTATGTGTGTCTATATATATATATAATTATGTATAATGGGAATGTGTGTAAACATTAGTTTATGCCTGGGATTCACTTGTTGATGTACTAAAAATTTGTGGAAACTTGATTGTTTTATGTAATTTAGCTATAAGTATGTAAATAATGTATGTTTCTATTAAAGAATAAATAAATAAACGAAAAAAAAATTAAATAAAAAAAAACCTAAATACTTGTCAGGCTCTAGGTTATCTGTGTACGAAACTTCATTTAAATCGGTTCCGTAGTTTAGACGTGAATGCGCGATAGACAGACCGACAGACTTACTTTCGCATTTATAATATTAGTAGGAACTATTTATTTTATATGTAATTAACTGGTGTGGGTATAAAAAATATATGTAAGTCTTTAAAATATAATCCCGATATAGTTATATAATTCATTCAAATTAGATATTTAATTACATTTTAAATATATATTAATTTTTTTATTTGTGTATTATTTTACATTCGAATGTTGCCCGGATGTGATTGATTTTGCTCAGAATCTAATTGTTATATCTATGTTGTATATGGGGACACTACATTGGTTTATGTTTTACAAGTTTGTTTAGTTTTTATGTATTATTGTAATTGTTTGTGTTCCAAATATAAAAATTAAATAATTAATAAAGAAACCACAAATATGTAGTTAAATAAATAAAACACGATTATTAACTAATTTCAAGAACTCTCAGTGCGCGATGAGCGTGCGGGACAGATTTTTCTTAATTTTCCAGGTCAAAGGTAACTTCTATATAGATCTTTTTAGACACATTCATTTTAAGCTAGAACAGGAC
Organism: Scirpophaga incertulas; assembly: GCA_036419045.1. Classification (NCBI taxonomy): domain Eukaryota; kingdom Metazoa; phylum Arthropoda; class Insecta; order Lepidoptera; family Crambidae; genus Scirpophaga; species Scirpophaga incertulas. Next base: position 22,426,167 of record CM071636.1, read on the forward strand.
AAAGGCGGTCAAGCATTGCATAACAATTGTTCTCGCATGATGTCAAATTTTCAATCGGCAAATCTGTAACTCAACGAGAAAGCTGCACAAAACACATTATGATTTCTTACTTAAGACGTAAGTTTTATAGTTGCGTGAACGCTAATGTGATATAAGGAGCTTTTTTTGTGCTCTACGTAGCGCAGCCTTCGAAGCTGTGCGTTGGCGTAAGTGATTGTTAAGCTTGGTTCATGTTGGTGTTATAACAATACATATTAAAGTAATAAAGTATACATGATAGCCCTGCTTTACGAATCTCATGATTTGGGGGGCTAAAGTAAGAAAGAAAGAAAGAAATACATTTATTATGGACCACACGACGATAATAACAACAACAAAACAAAACTTTTAATTTTTTTTACGGTTTTAAAAATCTCATAGGGGGCGCGACACCACAGTGGTCGTCTAAACAACCCCCTGTTTTTAAAGAGTAAATAAATATTCAAGTAAATATTCAAGATCTCGTATAACATATGGACCGTATTAAAAAAAAATGTGGTGCAATAAAAAAAATCAACGATAGCATGTACAAATAGACCGTGTACAAAGGAACGAAACAATAAAAATCTCCAGGCAATACAAAATTTGACATACAAACAGTAATTAAACAAGTAAGTACATAACTTAATAATAAACATAACTCTACGCAGTGCCAAAGGATAATGCCGATTAGAAATATTTTAGCAGTGATTTCTTCCTCCCTTCTAAATAAGACATATATGTTGAGTTAGCAGTTACCGTTTCCATGGACACCCACAACACCGGAAGAGTTACAAGTGCATTGCTCTTTAAATGGGAATACTCTTTATTATGGTTTGGCTGTCGCCTTGATTCGGAAATACCGCGGACGACATTTCATTACAAAGTTTGGTAGTGCGAGGTAGAAAATTCCATGAAAAGCGCAAGATTGTGGGCGGCCAGTAACTAGATTATGAAAGTGGAGGATGCCTCGTGGAACGGAGCCCGTCAACACCACCAACTGTGAGCCAGTCTCAAGGCAACACTAGTCAATACCGGCAGAGGATACGTAGACCGCGACATGTCCTTAGCGACCACGCAGGAACTTCTAGACCTGCAAGCGGCGGCGTCTGAGCCGTCGCTCCCCCTTGTCAACCCCTAAACGGCAGCCTTCTGCTTAGCCGCGATTAGGTTCTTGTCAATACTGGCCGGTCCCACTTTGTAGAATCGTGCCTTCTTCTAGCGCATGTACCCTCACCATGGGGTAGCGCTAACCGTGCCTCTCCTGAGGTGCAGCCCTCTCGTCAATAAAGCCAGTAGGGTCAATAGGACCAAAGGCTAGGCTGAGTTTAGTCGGTAGGTTGTGTAGTCGAGCCGTCTCGACAGTACCAGGAGTCCGACATAATCAACGCATCCCTGCTTGCCTGTTGCGTTGGTATCCATGATGGATTCTCAGCCTCCTCACCTGAGGAAAAAACAAAAAAAGTGTAACCGAGGCGGAACCTTGCAGAGGGAACAAATGGAACAATTTCTCGGAGCTCTCTCATCTCAAAGAGGCTGTATAAAGAGGTACGCTAAGCATATCTCTACACAGCAACAAAGTATAAAGCGGATTAGATCTTAGCAGTTGTTTCTACCTTATTTTTTTTTGTTCCCCTCAGAAAAATGCATTAAGTTGCATACCCCGGCTGTGGCGAGCCGGCGGTTATGTGAGGCTCTCCTCCCCAGAAGGGGGAGGCCTACCCACTAAAAACCTCAGGGATGGCCTTCCTCAAGCATGTAGGGAGCCCCCGGGAACATCAAGCTACTTCCGGGAACCCCCAAGCCTCCGCACCCCCGCCGATACAGGGGAGCCCTCCTCGGGGGAGGCTACAATACCTCCCCCGATCTCGTGGAAGGGGCGTGGTTCCTCCCGGGTCGCCGTACCCGCGGGCGACCCACGGCAGCGCCGCAGCTGTGCTACCGAGCCCGGCGCCGCCTCCTTCGACCGGGATCGGCCATCTCCCGATCCCGCTCGGCGGCCTCCTTCTGGAGCATCACTGCTTCACAGAAGGAGGCTACAGCCCTCCAACCTCCCTCGTCCGCCAGCGTTGCCGCAATCAATGCCGGCGGAGAGATCTGCCCGATCCTGCGATCTCTGCGACCAAGACTCGGCGCTCGGAGGCCTACGCGGGGCACTCCGCCAGCGTGTGCTGGGCCGAGTCGAGGTCGGATGCGCAGTGGTGGCAATGTGTCGATCCCTCCCGTCCTATTCGATACAGATATAGTATCTGAGTCAATCGATCGATCGATCGGTCGATCCGTAATTCGAGCTGCGCACGCCAGGCCGCCACAATCCGTCGTGCCACTCCCGCTTAGGCACTTCGTGCGCGGGTTCCGGGGCGCTCTCCCCATTGCTCCCCGGTCGACACGCCGCGACGCATACGTCGCCGCGTACATGTCGGCCAGGATGTCGAATAGGAGGGACGTCGCTGCCTCGTACGAGATTGTACGGAAGCCTCGTACGATCCGTATGGCCATTATCCGCTGCAAGCTCCGTAGCAGACTCTGCAGCGGGGGGACCTCGCGCAGTCTTGCGACCACACGGGACCCATACATGGCCACGGATCGCACGATGCCCTCGTACAGGCGACGAACTCCATCCCTCGGTCCCCGAGATTGGGCAGCAGGCGATGCAATGCGCCCGCCACCCTTTTGACTCGGGGGACAGCAGTTGTTTCTACCTACCTTCTAAATAAGGCATATCTGTTAAGTTTGCGGAGACAGTATTGACAGATCTGGAGTTGCCTTCACCAGTTAATCAGCAAACGATTATATGAAGGATAAAATACAATTATAGATCATAAGTTAATGAAGGAGGATATTTTATAGAATAAAACCGGCCAAGTGCGAGACGGTCTCTTGCACGTAGGGTTCCGTAACACTATACATCAAAATAAATGTTTTTCTTAATTCTTTATTATATTTGAGTTGCTTGAATGAAAAGTAAAATGCGGTTTACGATTTATAACGAATTAAAAACAAAATAATTATTAGATCTCGTTCAAACCAATTTTCGACGGAAGTTTGCATGGTACATCATATATTATTTTTACATTTATCACTCTCTTATTTTAGAAGTTACGGGGGGGTGGGGAGAGACACATTTTTCCACTTTGGAAACGTCTCTCGCGCAAACTGTTCAGTTTAAATATATATATATATATATATATATATATATATATTAGAAACCTCACGTTATATTCATCACATATATTTTCACGTTATATATAGATATCTCACACGAATGGGTTCGATGAAAAGAAAAATTGAGTTTCAGTTCTAAGTATGGGAATCCCCAAAAATTGTTTTCTTTTTTTGTACGAAAATCTTAGTGCGGTTTACCGAATACATCTACTTACCAAGTTTCCACAGTGTAGCTCTTATAGTTACGGGAAAAAGTGGCTGTGACATACGGACGGACAGACATGACGAACCCCACACACGCCAGAACGGCGTCATACTGCATAAGGAGCATTTGCCCTCGGGAAAAAAAGGGATAAGTATGTATATACAAAGTAAATTGCAATTGTAACTTTTGATTGTTATGTGTGATGGAGCTTATGGAGCGACATAGTCTTGTTCACCAAGCTCCTTCAATAAAAAATTAAAACAGAAACACTGGGTAGAGGCACCTCTGTGGGGACGTGCATATATGTGTTATGATGGTGATTATATTATACTAGCTGACCCGTGCCCACTTTCGTTGGGCATAATATTAATAATCCCCGAAGCGAGCACGAACGCGATCCGAATTAAACCCGAAGCCATCGCGCGCCGTCCGCTGCCTGTTTTTTTCTCCGATTCACTTTGCAAAACGGACTACCACGTAAAAACCTTTTTATTTTTCGGTTTTTTATATAACCTATGACACTCAGCAATAACGTGGCCTTCTATTGCTGAAAGAATTTTTAAAATCAGTTCAGTAGATCCTGAGATTACCCCTTACAATTTAACAAATATACAAATATACAAACACACAAACTTTACTTCTTTATAATATTAGTATAGAAGTATAGATTTGAATTTCACGCCACATAAGTATATATATAGATTATTGGTATATATATAGTACATACGTAATTAATGATAAACAAAACAAACAAGGAGCTTTATATAATAAAATAAATAAATAAATAAAATATAAATATGAATGTAGAAATATATATTAAGGGAAATAATAAAAAAAACACCGTACTATAACACGCGTAACATTCCAGCCTGCCCGTTCACAATATCGTGCATGTGCGCTGCAGCAAACCGTAATTCAGTGTCCAATATTTCTTCATGAGACATGAGCAACGCTGATTTTCACATATAGCCTGAGGGAATAATGATGGAAAAAACGTATCTTTGTTGAGATTGGATCATTTGTATCCGGATCACTACAAAGATTCGATTCAGTAAAGTGCTTCATTTGCATCATTTGTATACATTTGTATACAAATATTATAATATATGATACAAATACACTGATATAAATATTTATATTGATTAATTTTTATCAGTGGCTCTCAGTCAATGGTGTAAGCATCGCGTATCGAATGAGACCGAGATGCAATTGAGGGACGTGATCCGAAACGCTCTGACTCTGAATCTTTTTACTTATCTCAATCGTGCGAGCGCCGTGTGCCGATTGAAACCGAGATGCAATTGAGCGAATGATTCATTTGAAGTGCTGTTAGAGATTTGAATCAGTGAAACACTTGGAAGAAACGACTCACCGAGTCGTTTCTGTAAAGATTAATACACCTCTATGAGGTAACTACGTCTGCGACATTTAGCTGCGATGTACTGATGCTATTTCTTTTTATGTGCTTACATCAATTTAACGTTTAATTATTTGCATTTTGTAATTACTTTAGAAAGAAGATTTATATTTAGATCTATCTTATTTCGAGCCTAATAGGCCTAATAGGCTAGGGATAACATCTTTTTCGAGCTCGTATTAATAATTTGATTAAGAGCGAGAATGAGAAATTAATCTTAACCGTCGCAACGGCAAGTGCCACGGAGGTTATATCGGACTCCACGCGGCCAGAGCGGTCTGACCACGTGACCTGCCGACTAAACTCAGCCTGTGTATAAGTTCTAAGAACCATATAGGCAAATCGTGAGGGCGACTGCCTAAGGAGAGCGGCGATGCAGCGCAGGCCTATAAAAGGGACCCAAGGCGCTTGAAGAGGCGCGGGAAACCAATGTAGTGCCGGCCTCAGCATGAGGGAAACAAAAAATACACTGTACATTGCCAACATAAGACATAAGATGTAAAGTCATATTACACAGTAATTTCATTGCTTATCTCACACCGAAACACAGCAATCGAAGTGTCATTTAATAAATAGAGTTTTCCCCCAGAAATAACGGACACTATCCGTGTATAAAAATCGTTACTTTCTTTTTTCATGTCATAAGATTAAGTCAAATATATCGCTTGTAAGTTAAGTTACTGGCTAACGATAAACTTGTCCATTTATCAATACCATACAGGATTGAGTACGCATAGCCGACTTATTAAAGAGGTCATGAGCCCGCGTGTACACACCTTTAGAATTAACTATTCAAGGCGAGACGAGGCTACTTGGCGCAGGCAGTTGCTACACCGGCTGCGCGAGACGAGCGCACGCGCACGGCGCCAGTATATATCGAATACACGTCAAAAATCGAATTCAAACGTCGAAGTTTAAACTAAATTGCAGTGTTCTTTCTTCAAATTTTGACAACATCGCGGCCATTTTGTTGAGAGCTGTCAAATTCTGTGTTAAGGGGTACACATGTGAGTCTGTGTGAAAGGTAAGGATTTTTTTGGTTCGCCTCTGTCCGCATGCTCTGTGTTTTCTTTTGGTCGATAAGAGGTTGGGATTGGTGTGAACTCTTTGTAATGGTGGTCTCGTCTTGAAATTGTTGATTTTCTCGTGTCATTCACTCTGCTAAGATATTCACGTTGTTAAGTAGAAGTTGAAGTAGAAGTAGTCATACTAATATCGAATAATATATTAAATTACTTAGTTATAGCGGGAATGAATTTAACTTTTAGTATCCTTTAATTATGTAACAATTGTGAACTAGCGACATCAACGAATGGTGAACCTATAAACAACTGTTGTAGAATGTTTTATGTCATATTTTTCTATGACGAAAACAGTATCCAAACTAGAATTGTGAAAACGTTTATTTTACCACCAAAAATGTTTACCTGGAAACAGTTAACACAAATAAATTCCTCATAGTTATTTTATTTATATTGCTCTACATAAATTTAGCAACTGAATTTTCAGATTCTTCTTACATCGTAAATCTATACATATAAATAAATAATAAATTGGAGTGTCGTCTATCTGTCTGTCTGTTTGTTCCGGCTAATCTCCGAAATGGCTAGATTAAATTTGACGGAACTTTTATTGGCGGAATATGGAGTAACTTAGGCTACATTTATTTTAGAAAAACTTTTATATAAAAGCCAAAAGTAAATTAAATACAGTAATTAACATTTTTGTTAAATTCCACATTTCATACAGGAGCGGCAAAGTTATTGACAACTTTGTTTATTGTTTAAATATTAACAAAATTATGCTCAAACAAATTAGGCAATTATGACATCATACATATAATTCAGTTTAATTTTTAATTGTCCAATTATTGTACATTTCTAGAATTTTCACATTAAATGTATCCTTTTTTATATAGAAAGTATACCTATTAACGTACAAATAACAAAGTTATTTTTAATTTTGTTAATACGCTCATACAAATTAGGCGAGTTTACAGAATTATGACGTCACGATTGCAGTGTTTTTGGTATGGAGCGTGTTTGAGCAATCCGCGACGGCGCCGCGAACATGTCGCTGTATCTTCAAAAGTAATATGCGCAGGCATACTGTTGGTTCTACAATATGCCTCAGTTAAAAAGTACTCTTATTATATATAGAATTTAAAAAAATTTCATCTACCGATTAAGTTGAAAAACATACCATTTAATTCTTTGTATGTAGCCATTATTGTGTGATGCTGGAAAATAAGTAATCCAGTGTAATCGATGCTACTTAGATTATTTATTTGAACATTTGCATTCTTTTTAATTGCTTATATGTCAGATGATATGTGTCTTCATCTAAAAAAGATGAAAACTGTTACATAAAAAATAAATATTCTTTTTCATATTTTATCACACGTTATCAGCACGTAGGAAACAATTCATAGTATTATGGAATTGTGATTGTTATGTGATGTTATTTGATGCTGGGAAATATGTAGACATGCAGTGTACTCTAAGAATATGTGTATTCTCTTCAATAATAAAAAAAATGAATATACTTTTTAATAAAATGTATGCATGTCGAATTTATAATTTTATTTTTACTAACCATATGCATTAAGATCATTGTTACTAACCAAATATGGGCTTGCCCAAAATAAATTAACATTATTATTATTGACGCTTATGTCTTTATAAGGCACGGTCCTTTATAAGTAGAGATCGGATAATCGGATTTTTACCTAAAGTTTATTTTACCTAAAGTTACCTAAAGTTCGTTTAAGACAAAGTATGGAAACGGCTTTTTATTGTTTTGTTAAATAAAAATCCCGGGATTGCGGAATTGGATAGCCGGATGTTTATTTATTTACCTAATTTAGTTTTTGACAAAGTTTGGAACTGTCTTTTTATTTTATTTCCATAAATAAAAATCTCGGAATTCCGGTACTGTAGAACATTTTGGTAATGCAAAACTAGTCGGTAATATAAGGTTAAAAATCGGAAGTTAACTCAGAGTGAGATACTAGACCATACTTACGCCCGGGCACCATTTCTGTTTTTTTATTCAATTATTTAATTGATTATTGTTTTAGTCAAACTAGGTCACTACTTTCGTATAACACTCTTCATGTAATAAATCGTACATTCATAAATCGCACGGGGAACTGAAACTAAACTTCATGTAAATACGTATGCATAGTTGTATAAATGAACCCGGAGTCTCGGTCTTTTGAAAATAAATACCACGTGCTTATTTAGCGTGGAGTGTACCAACTGGGTCTAATCTCTATCTGCGCCATGAAAAATGCAGCTAAATACTATACCCAGTTAGATGCGCAAAAACTTTTGTTATTACAATTCAAAACATCTGTGGACTATTGCGTTCCGATTTTGGTGGTAATAACAACTGGGCAAAAAAAGAGAATCTGGTCACGTGCCTTCTCAAAGCCTCCTAATTGATTTAAATATGGCAGGTGGTGATTCGCCGCTCACTAAATGGCCCCCCCAAAAAGCAGACCAATATTGGTGCGAAAAGATAAACATTGGTGTGAACGGCTAACGGTGTTAAGAGGTGTGACAGCGGTCGAGACGCCGTCGGCGTTAAGGCATTATTACACTTCCATCTTTCGAGCATCTGCTCTTGCAACTCCAGTCTATCCTACCGGCTAAGGCAAGACGGAAGCGGCACACGCCCCTGAAGCACATCGGTACGCTCGGTGACGCAACTCACCGACAGCTCGCTACAAGCTGCCCTGAGAGAGACTGACTGCACTGATGAGGCATTTATGGCAGTTAAGAGGCATTAAATGTCGTCACTTCCCTACGCACTGTATTATTATTGTCGCTTATATAACGTGTTTATATAAAACACGGTCCTTTAGAAGGCGGGGCGGGGATATAGATCAAACGCGTAGAGGCCAATTTTTCCGTCATGATAAGACCGGCGCCTCTTTGGCTTCCTGCGCCTCTTTTAGCGCTTTGGACCCCTTTTATGGGTCTGCGCTGCATCACCCCTCTCCTGAGTAATAACCGTTAACCGATAACCGTTGCCCATGGACACCCTCAACACCAGAGGAGTCACAGATGCGTTGCCGGCCTTTTAAAAGAGAATAAGGGGGGAAGGGGGGGTTGGGCCTCCGGTAGCCTCACTTATTCGGCGAAACACAGCGCAAGCGCTATTTTACGCCAGTTTTCTGTGAGGTCGTGGTATCACTCCGGTCGAGCCAGCCCAATTCGTGCCGAAGCATGGCTCTCCCACGGTAATAATTATATTTTCTTTGAATTTAGGCACAGGCTGAGTTTAGTCGATAGGTCACGTAGTCAGACCGCCGTTGCCGTTGCGGGAGTATCCTGGGCACGTTTCGTACTCCTAGTGAAGATTCTCAGCCTTCTTCTCCTGAGGAAAAATAAAGAGGCCATTTAAGCGAAATTTGACGACCTCCATAGTCGAGTGGATAGTACACCGGTTTCAAGGTGTCGCCATCTCTGAGGTCCCGGGTTCGACTCCCGGTGGGGGCAGATGTTTGTGTGATGAATGCGAGCATTTGTACCTTAGTCATGGTTGTTGATATATATTTCAATAAAAATTATTTATATATGTATAATATATGTATGTCTATCCGTTACCCTAAATCCCATAGCACAAGCCTTACAGAGCTTAGTTGGGGCTAGGCTAATTGGTGTAAGTGTAACAAATATTTATTTTATTTTATTTATTTAATTTCACTTTCATACCAATTATTATTATTGTCGCATATATCACGTGTTTTAATATTTTTAAATTTTTTATAGTTTTCAAATTATGTATAGTACTTTATACCGTCAACCTTTACATCAAGTTAGCTGTAAGGAACTGACTGTACTGCTTCAAATGAAATCACTGTTAACTCATGGTTTGCTCATGGTACCCCGAAGCCCTAAAACGGTACATACACACTGAACGCTTCGCTTGGCAGTACCGAACCGTGTCGGTTCGATTCCCGACCACGACTAGCCTTAATTATATGCTTAATATGCTTATCTGCAATAAATTATGAGCTCTAGGAAGGAATAAAAATGGCCGCCTTCACTATCTTGATGCGGTATTTTGAATAATACATGTAAATCGTTTAGTGATATTAAAATCTGGCTAAATCGCGTCTCAAAGACAAGAACGAGTTAAGGAGCTTCGGTGACGATACTGTTTCGGTATTTAGTGGCATTTAGCATTCTACGTTGAACATGATATCACTCCGATTTTAGTTTGTACAGTTATATGTATGTATTTTATGTATATAGTTATCTGATGCTTGTTACTAAAGGAAATCATCGTCAAGTTACATTCAAGCCGTAGACTCTTATGGCCAAGGCTAAGGCTGAGTTTAGTTGATAGGTCACGTGACCGGACCGCTCCTTAGTAATGGATTCTCAGATCCTCTCTCTCTCTCTTTCTTGAGAGAAAACAAAATCGTGAGGTAACTGACGTACAACTGCAATGAAATAAATAAATGTAAATAAATAAATCTTTCTTGCACTTGACGTAAGTGCATTATTACATATATATCTGGTGGACCCGACAAACTTCGTCCTATCAAAAAGTGGTAGTTTTTTGTTCAGTGAATAAAAAAAAATTAAAACATATACTTTGCTTATGTCACGTTACAAAGTAATATATTATTATACATTACTTTGGAACGTGACATTAAATCCTCCAACGATTTGTTCTGTGCTCCAACGCACACACGCACACTGTTTTGATAGATATGATTGAATTTCAACTTTATGTAGCGTTAATAAAACGCAAATTGACTCTTTGATGTTAAGGAACACGCCTACATTGCTTAGATAACAGTGAGTGCGTGCAATATGAACTTTATATACAATAATAATAATAATAAATCTGAAATTGACTGTACGGTTTAATTAGAAAACGTTTGTATAAGAGAAAAGGGCTGTTTTTAGGGTTTTTCCGATAATTATTCGAATTTTCCTCGCCGTGAAAACAGTCCTTGAATTTCAACGAACATTTTAAAAAAGAATTGGCCAATTTGGTCGGGGCGTTGTTGAGCTATGCGCTTACCAACACATTTTGCGATTCATTTGTATATTACAGCTTACATTATTACATTATATATTTATTACATTAGCCTTGCCTAGTGATTCCTAAAGTGGACTATATCGACCCCCTAGGGGTCTATGACAACCTGCAAGGGGTCCACCAGCGAAAATTACGCGACGTCCACGATAATTTATGTCAATATACACAAATAGTACCTATTTACTTATATTATACAATCTTCTAATATAAAGACATACATTATTTATAAAAGTACCTATCAATTAAAAAAATATATTCTATCTACTATATAAAAATAAGTCTGGATTTCCTTCCTGGCGCTATAACTCCAGAACGCACGAACCGATTTCCACGGTTTTGCATTCGTTGGAAAGGCCTCGGGCTCCGTGAGGTTTATACCAAAGAAAAAGGTTTATAGGAAAAATTTCAACAGAAAAGCGGGAAAATCTTTTTTCTATAAAATAAGTACGAACCAAAATCTGCCACTTTACAAATCTTCTTGACAGGACGAAGTCTGTCGGGTCCGCTAGTACGTTTATAAAATTTTGTAAGTTGTAGGAAGAAGGCATTCAATATAGATCTAGGGTAACGGATATACATACATATATTATATTAATTTAAAGTTAGATAATAATATATATTAATAACCATGAATAAGGTACAAATGTTCGCATCCACCACACAGACATCTGCCCCAACTGATTAGAACCCGGAATGTCGTAAATGGCGACACCTTGAAACCGGTGTACTAGCCTCTCGACTACAGAAGTCACTAGGTTGAATACCTAGTGACCTCCGTCCGTATCCGTATCTGCGGATTTTGACACCAAATTCAAATCCGTATCCGCTGATCTAGATTTTTGACGATCCGGGACATCACTATTCAGAATACGCAACGTTAAAATACGAAACTGTGTCGTTGGGATATTTTGTGCTAGTTGGCTATACTTACATAAAAAAAAGTTTATTTATTTTAAATATATATTTTAAGTCTTTAAAATGTTTTATCCTAATAATGTTAAAATCTAAAATAATAATTAAATATTATTTCAGCTTTTAACATCATTAACAATGTTTTATTCAATTGCACCTAAATCACTGCACGCGTTAAGAGTCTGTCTGTTTATAGTCCTAATAGCTTTTTAATTCTTGTTGTACTGGAATGTGTATAAAGAGCAATGTATTAAATGGTTGTATTTTTGTTTCAGATAAAGTGTAAAGTGTTTTGTGTTATCAAGAATTGAAAACAAGATGGCGCTTGTCAAGTTACTGTTTTGTTTGAGTCTCGCTCGCATGACTGTAGCAAAAGGTAAGCGTAATAACTTGTGAATAAAATACTGTATTTAACAAAAAAGAATGTAACATATGTAATTTTAAATCAATATATTTTAAATACCTAATATGTTTAGAAGAAAAAAAAAAGAAGAAAAGAAATCTTTTTCGGAAATCAATATTGTAAATTAGAAAAAAAATACAACTTACTATTTTGGGTTGTATATCATTATATTCGTCTATTTTTTATTAGTTATATTTCGTTATATGATCACTTTTTTTAATGGTTACCGATGATGTGTTATTGTCTAAGTATATCCTTCTGATTTTACTCTATTGTAGCAGGTGTTATTTTGCGGAAGTCCATTGTATTACAAAGGATATTGTTTTTTGCTGATTCCGCGCAGTTGATGATGACTTGTCCAACAAGCAGACAAGGTCGACACGTGTTTCGTCTCTCAACGAGACATCTTCAGGATCTGTTGCCCGCTCGGCAGCCGCTCGTGAGTCACCGAGCGGGCAACAGATCCTGAAGATGTCTCGCTGAGAGACGAAACACGTGTCGACCTTGTCTGCTTGTTGGACAAGTCATCATGAACTGCGCGGAATCAGCAAAAAACAATATCCTTTGTAATACCTTCTGATTTTATCAATCTTCCATCACTTCACGAAATACTAGTTTACGTTATATCACCATATCGTTACGACGATGCCACGACTGTTATGAACTATGAATATATCTATGTATAATAATCTTTTAGAAAAGTAATTTGACTTTTAAATTGCATTTTTCGTCATATTTTTTATTTAACGCTCACAAAATTCACACATAGGCCAGGACCAACACCCACATTTGTAGCAATTAGTTTTTTTTAAATGAATCACCGTAACGGGCCTTCTCGGTTCATTGCCCGCACATTTTTTCGCACATCCAAACCTTTTTTGTCCACTCGCGCCTTTTTTATATTTGGAACATGCTTCGTTTGTCAGATTTAGGGTATGCCAGAGCTACAAGAAAATCAACAGTTGTTTTAAACTTTTTTTTTCTTCTAAGTCAAAGGGATTTGAAACCACATAGATAGATATACTGTCGAAAGTCTTGCTCCCATATCGTCATAAAAAGTCGAACCGACAACCATTATAAGATTACGAGATAGAACTAAAAAGCGTTTTCATTACTAAATCTGGCAAATCGTTCCAATTTTACGCAGTCGTTTCTGAACCGCAAATGCCGGTTTTTTCGGTGGTAATCCGAAATATGGTTCAGTAATACAATGTCACGCTCCATATGCCTGATGGAACACGGAAATGTGGTTAGTTTCTTATATCGGCACGAGTTTGCGTTGATTGATATGATTTTGTTTATTTAGTAAAAGGTTATTCATAAATCAGGAATAAGTTAGTAAAGACAAAAGTTTTTTAGATAACACAGTTGAAAAGGAATAGATTCCGATACGAGTATTTAGGATATAGGTATTCGGAATAGGAACTAAGGTGTTTTACTTTTTTTTTTTAAAACGCTGCTCTTACTTACTTTACATGCACAAGTACCGTGGTGAACTACATAATTCATTTTAAATATAATAAAAGCAAAAAAAAATTATACTGCAAGATACCTAATTGCAGTATACGAGTAATTCATCTTCGCTCTTTCGTCGCTTCTTACGCCGTACACGACAAGAAATAAGCGGTGACATGTTTGATAATTATTTACACACACGCACTTCCATACATACATTCTTGTTTTACGGTGGGGTCATTAAAAATCGGGTGGGGCTGTGCCGGGGCACACGGCCGTGGGTTTTAACGTGAAACGTCTATGTGAGGGAATCGCTTTTAAAGTAAAAGATTGAAATAAAAACAAGATTGACTGTGTTTTAAGTATTTTAATAAAAAACTCAATGTCACAACGGCGAGCTGATTATATACGTGAAATATTCACACCACATTTTTGTTTCTAAGACTAATAGATTTTTAATTATTAAGGTACCATGATTAGAGATCGGATAATCGGATGCATATTTACCTAAAGTTAGTTTAAGACAAAGTATGGAAACGGCTTTTTATTGTTTTGTTAAATAAAAATCCCGGGATTGCGGAATTGCATAGCCGGATGTTTATTTATTTACCTAATTTAGTTTTTGTCAAAGTATGGAACTGTCTTTTTATTTTATTTCCATAAATAAAACTCCCGGAATTCCGGTACCTACTGTAGAACATTTTGGTAATGCAAAACTAGTCGGTAATATGAGCTTATAATATCCTATTTAAAATGGGGCGTAAATATTACCTCGGTTACTACAGTTTTCATGTAATAAATCGTACATTCATAAATCGTACGGGGAACTGAAACTAAACTTCATAAATACGTATGCATAGTTGTATAAATGAACCCGGAGTCTCGGCCTTTTGAAAATGAATACCATGTGCTAATTTAGTAATTTTCAAACAATATCACCACGTTAAATTTTCATTTAACGATTTTTATTTAACAAAATGTATTTTAAAAAGCCGCTTCCATAATTTGTGAGCCAAAAATTAACTTTAGGTAAATATGCATCCGATTATCCGATCTCTAACCATGATATAGACCTTTTCGTCACGGTCCACTTTTTAAACCTGGTACCCATATGTTTCGGCGCGATTTTAAAGACATTTCACGTCAAAAAGAGTAAACTGAAGAACGCCTACATACATATATACATATATGTCACACCTTGTTCCTAATGGGGTAGGCAGAGACCACCTCTCTCCACTTGCTACGATCCTGGCACACTTCTCTTGCTTCCTCCACTTTCCTGAGCTTATTATTATTATGGTGCCATCTAACCGAACGGCGTAAGCGGCAACCACGCGAATTTTCGCAAATAACATACTTTGTGATATCTTTCAAATGGAATATCGAAATTGAGCATACAAATAAAAAAAGTTACTTTACTTCTGTTCGGAAATTGGAAGAGCCTTCTAGAGAAGAACAGGCAAGAAATTCTTAAGTCCTTATCTTCTCTGTTCAAAATCATACAGTAATACAATTACGTCTATTTACATGAATACAATAAACGTATCGGATATACATATGTCCGATAAAAAAAAAATATTTGATACATCATTAAAATATGTCATAAAAATTTAGTATTTTTAACTTCAGTGCTTTATATTTATTTAAGGCAAAGCAACACTTTCTAGTATTGTGTTGTAGAGAGTTACACATTTCTCCTTTAACGAAACTCTCGTTAGAAGCCTGAGCGATGGAATGACAAATTTATTTTTATTTATTATGAGTAAATGATGAATATGAAATAGAAATATATATAGATAAAAAAATATTGTTACTTCAATAAAACAAAACGATTGACATTGCATAACTAATACTATAATATTGACTCAACTGCGACTGTAAAAATGATTTATCAATATGTTCGCAACAGGTTCGGCCTACTTATAGTGGGTGTTTATTGTAAAGTTAGTCACGTTCCCTTGACCATCGAACAATCGACCAACGTATGCTGAAACTTCAATTTGGGTCAGACATACATTGGAGAATTAGTTGCATAATAGGAAAAAAATTATCCATCTAATCTATAACGTATAATAACAAATAGGGGACCCTTCCACCCAAACCATAGAGCCCTTGTGGCCAAGGGTCAGGCTGAGCTTAGTCGGTAGGTAATCCCGATCGAGCCGTCTGGATCGGCTTGGTTTCCCACAAAATTACCGTGGCACTTGTTTGGTGGTATCCACGAGGACTCTCAGCCTCTCTGCTGAGGAAAAAAAACAACTAGGAGCCTGTCTAAGGATCGTATTCTAAGATCAAACTTCAAGATTAAAGTTTAAGTCTCATTCTGTAATACGAGCCTTAAACAGGACCTGTCTAAGGATCGTATTTTAAAATCAAACTCCAAAATTTAAGTATGAATCTCATTCCGTAATATGGGCCTTAAAGGGAATCTGTCTCAGGATCGTATTCTAAAATCAAATTCCGAAATTTAAGTTTAAGTCTCATTCTGTAATACAGGGCCTAAAGTTACGGACTTCAAAATGTTTGATAATGGATACATATTGTTATAGTAAATTAATAGGATGGATTTTAAAGTTTAACATACTTAGTTAGATAATCAAATAAAATCAGTACACTTTTGTTTCATTATGTTTCCGCTAGGGGCGCTCTATAAATTTTCATACAATTTACGCTGTCGATATCGTCTGCAAACGAAAGTAAACTCACGGTGGCTACACTGTGGAGTAATGTCGTTGTTTTGTACTAAAATAAAATAAAAAGGGAGTAAATAGGTTTTTAAAAAGGTCGGCAAAGCGTTTGTGATGCCCCTAGTGTTGCAAGCGTCCATAGGCGGCGGTGACTGCTTACCATCAGGCAGGCCGTAAGCCTTTTTGCTACCGTTGTAGTAGAAAAAAAAATCGATTGAATAATATGTACCTACTTATAAAAAAGTATTTAGTGAATACATTATTAACAGGATAATATAACGGGAAGCAGGAGTACCTATCAGTCATTTCTTGTGCTGTATCTGTAGTCTGTGGTTTCAATGATTTACCTACAGGATTTGATTTGCACTAGATGCTGCAAGTAGATGAAAAAGTTTTTCTTGAACAAACAAAATAAATAAACATTTCAAAAGTTATATTTTTTCGCTCGTTTTGGATGGCTTCATTAAAAAAGAGTAAAATGAAAAAAAATCGAATATAAAATTATATTTTTTATAATTATATGTTCTACAGAGACATAGTACAATATTTTGTTATATAATTAATGGTTTTCGCAGCGCGCGAAATGTAAGAGTTCCTTGGTATTTTTTTCACACCTTGGGTTTTATTATTGGAGTTTTGGTGTAGATTTCTAACTTTTTATAAAAATTTTATGTAGCCTATGTTTACCACAGATACTATAGCTTCCTAATCGTGAAATAATTTTCCAATTGGTCAAGTAGTTTCGGAGCCTATTCATTGCAACAAATAAACCAAAAACAATCAAACCTTTCTTCTTTATATAGAAGTATAGATAAGACATAGACGGATCTATATGTCCTTGAATTTGATTGTAAGGACGCGATTTTGTTTGGTTAGGACAGATGAGTATTTACACAGCCGAAAGGGCTTCATCGGTATGTGTACACCCTTATTTGTTCTATACCAAACAGTTTATTTCAAGCAAATCTCATTAATGTATTAGATAAGATAATTTGATTGGTAATTTTAGCAGAGGGAGACTTTATATATTTTATACTTGCTGGTGCCCGCGACTTCGTCTGCACAGATGTTAGAGTTTTTCCTACTTACTAGACACTATTAGTCATATTTTGGACAACTCACACAATCCCTACTAATGTTAGAAACGCGACAGTTGGTAAGTATGAATGTATGCTTCTTACTCTTTCGCTTTTTTTTTATAATGTTTGTCTGGTTTTCTGCGGACTCTTTGGTCCGCACTCTTTTTTGTTTGTGTTAGTATTTTTTGTTATGTTCTTATTTATGATCTATTTACAAGTGACATATCAATTCTCGGTTGGGAGAAGGTGTCTTTTCTCCACCTTTTTCTCTTCGAAACTACTGAATGGGTTTTAATGAAACTCGACAATATTTAAACTTACAAATTAGACCCACACCGCCGTAAATGGAGTTGGATAGGCCACACTCTCCGAAGGGATCCAAACCAACATACCGAGGCAAGCCCTAGACTGGAATCCCCAAGGAAAGCGCAAACGTGGTCGTCCAAAACAGACCTGGAGACGAATTTTTGAAACAATAGAAAACCAATTCGCATTCGAAATGTTGAGATTCTCTATAAACTGTATTGGACATTTTATTTATTATCTACACTTTTTTTGTGTGAGTATTTTAAATAATAATAAAATAATAAAAAATTACAAAATTACCTTATGTCAACATGGCCTTTACATACAATAAATAAATAAATAAATAAATAATACATTAATTGATGTCAAACAAATATAAATTAAAAATATAAAGAACTTAAGACCTACATTACCTTGTACGCAGATGCGTTCAAGTAAAAAAAGTTATTTTACTTCTGTTCGGAAATTGGTAGAGCCTTCTAGAAAAGAACAGGCAAGAAATTCTTAAGGCCTTGTCTTCTCTATTCAAAATCATACCGTAATACAATTACGTCTATTTAATGAATACAATAAACGTAAGTATATGCGATATACATATTTTCGGTAAAAACAATTATGTATTTATTCAACAAAGAATCATTAAATTATATGTCATAAAAATTTATCAATTTTCATCATTTAAGTAATTATTAACCTTTTGTCCCTATTTTCGTCCCTCTCCTGAGGGGCGGTCAGGAGCCTCACGATTTGCCTATATGGTTCTTGGAATTTAGGCACAGGTTGAGTTTAGTTTGCAGGTTACGTGGTCAGACCGCTCTGGCCGCGTGGCGTCCGATATAACCTCCGTGACACTTGCCGTAGCGGGGGTATCCTGGGGGGGCAATCGCACTAACAAATCGCAGCTGAAACGAAACCAAATCGTTCCACTCAACCAATCCGAGAGCTAGAATATCACGTCATCGAACAGATGACGTGATATTGTGGCGTTCGGATTGGTTAAGCCGAACGGTTCGGTTGCGTTTCGCTTGCGATTTATTAGTGCGATCGCCCCTCTGGACACGTTTCGTGCTCCTTGTGAGGATTCTCAGCCTTCCTCTCCCGAGGGAAATAAATGAAAAATAACAGTGCCATGTATATCTAGCAAGAAGCACGAACTAAAGACTTTTGTCTTGATTGAACCACCGCTAAAACATATCGACGAAAAGTTTTCGATTCGACAACACGGTTATGAATTTACATGACAACAATGACATTTTGTATGACCTTCGAAAGTTTTTTCGGTCTGGGTTTGCGCTTTTTACGTTTGTGCACCCATGCCACAAGATAAAAATCCTAGTGAGCGGCAACGTTTACAAAAAAATATAAAAATACGTAAAGAATTTAAAATAACAGCACTTTCAAAGTTTTTTTTCTAAAGCGGGTATTAGACATTTCTCAAAGCTATGAAGCTTTGTGGAAAACTTAACAATGGCTGACTCGGACATTTAATTAAAGTGTTTAGATCGCTTCGAGCGTTTGCGTGACCATAATTTCGGAACTATTTTCCAAAGATGTTTTGTTTCAATTTACATATATAGCTATGAATCTAACTAGCGGCATAAGCGAAGAGAATACTAATTAGAATAAGAGAGATAATTAAGATTTTATCGTTATCTAAATAAACATTTACTATTATTAATCTTATACTATTATTGTTATTCATATACCTTTTAGTAATAAAATAACACATATAGAAAACACATTGAAGGTTACGACTGTATACAACATTATCTTATATATAAATGAATTGCAAAATGTGTTGGTAAGCTCATAACTCAACAACGCCTGGACCAATGTGGCCAATTCTTTTTTGTTAATGTTCGTTGAAGTTCAAGGAGGGTTTTTTACAATGAGGAAAATTCGAATAATTATCGGAAATACCCTAAAAACAGCCCTTTTATTTTCCCATGCAAACGTTTTCTAACTAAAACGTACAGTCGAATTGAGCTTTATTGTTATTGTATAAAGTTCATATTGCAAGCACTCACTGTTGTCTAAGCAATGAAGGTGTGTTCCTAACATCAAAGAGTCAATTTGCGCTTTATTAACGCTACATATAGTTGAAATTCAATCATATCTATCAAAACAGTGTGCGTGCGTGCGTTGGAGCACAGAATACATCGTTGGAGGATTTAATGTCACGTTCCAAAATTGGATAGCCACAAAATGTAATAGGTAATTTAGACTTTTTTTGCGATTTGGTTGGCTATGCGATATTATCTATAAAATAATTAGGAACAAGAAACTGCCACTGTACAAATCTTTTTGACAGGACAAAGTCTGTCGGGTCCGCTAGTAGATTATATATATGCATAAATTGTGCCTTTAATAATTTTACTTGTAACGGGCACTTAGTATTTTGTTACATTTTTTCTGTTAAGTTTTATTTTTACATTCTTTTAATTTTTACTAAATATAAACATAATTGTATAAACGCTTCATTTAATACACGATGATAAATTTGCTAGACGCACATTAAATAATTTAATTGTATAATATTCAATTAACTGCACAGGTTTCACACAAATTTGTATGTTTGTAAATAATCGGTGACCATCAGTGTTGGGCTTACAATAATTTTACCATTATATCAATACATAGTATAAAACAAAGTCGCTTTCGCTGTATGTCCGTATGTATGCTTAGATCTTTAAACTACGCAACGGATTTTGACGCGGTTTTTTTTAATAGATAGAGTGATTCTTAAGGAGGTTTGTATGTATAATAAATGCATAATATAGTAGAGAAACACTGATAAATTTAAAGGTTTCTAATGTGATGTCGTAAATAAGCACTTTTTTGCGCTTATATTGCAAACGCTGGCTGAACCCTACGAGATAGACCAAAATAATGTACTACAGTATTGTACAACTTACAAAAATCCACAAAAAAGTCCGCGATGGTATATGTCTATCTCTTAGGGATAACCCACCATAACACATTTTTTACTGCACCCGTGCGAAGCCGGGGCGGGTCGCTAGTTAATTATAAATTAAGCATATTTAATTGTAAGTCTGGTTGTGGTTCAAAATAAATTTAAAAACAAAAATACTATTTTTTTTTATTTGGCATTGTATTAATTAAATCTACATAAATATTATAAACGCGAAAGTTTGTAAGTGTGTATGGATGTTTGTAAATATTTCTCGTAAAACCACTGAATGTATTTTAATGAAACTTTACAATAATATAGCTTATATGTATATGTTACGGGCAATTTAAGAAATCTGGTCCCTATGAATAATGATCGGTCTGTATCAATAAGGCCCATGTCTCATGGGCCATTTAATAAAAATTTCATCCCTAATCACTTTTCCCGTCAGTATGAATACGGGCAAATACGTTTTGGGCAAAATAATAAAATAAATGAAATGTTTTTTTTTGTTTATTAACGATATAAAACTTCGAAATTCTCATAGGAAGAACATAAAAAACGATTAATCATAATAGTACAAAAGAAATTAAACAATTTAACGTAATACATAGGTAAGTAAGTAACATTACCTTATTTTATAGAATTTTGAGCAAAATGATATAACACGTGAAAAGTATTTTTTGCTTATCAATGAATTAAACTTGCAACATTTTCATAGTATGGAACATAAAAAACTAATTAACATAATAAGTAGTATAAAAGTCATTTAACAATCAAATATAAAATTATGAAATTAAATAACATTACTTGTTACCTTCCTTTATTTTAATTAAATATTTTTCAATAATCAAATGTTTTGGTAGGTACAATACTGAGTTTTATATATTAAAAATCTGGATAAAATATCTTTCATAAACTGAAATTTCAAATAGTACAATCTTTAAAATCTTGAGTTTGTGAATTAATCAAAATGCCCGGCTTAGTAGAGAACCGCCCGGTCCAAGTGATAAATTAAATCTATTGCTTACGTTGATTTTTTAAATGGTCCACGGGCTGTCGGGCATTATAATATAGGACCGGTCTAAGTAATAAAAATACTAAAATTAATCAAATAGCCCGAGGCTCTTGGGAACTATTCATAATACTCGGCCCTTATTAATACGGGCCTGTTAATCACGTTGCCCGTAACATATACATCAGACTAACACACAAAAGAAAACACCCACAAATAAAGACTAACTTGTCCACACAACCCCACTTACATTATTATACATACCGTCATACGGTACATTGACATTTCTTCACACGCTGACCATAGACAAATTTTTGATTTTGTCTATGCTACGTCTCGATAAAGGAACCTAAAGTTCGATTTTTAATTCGAGTCAGTAAATGACATTTCCAGTGTCATGTGTCACAAATCATATTATTTAATATGGTATGTATGTACATATTTACAATAAAAAAACGCTTTGATACCTAATTAAATAAAGCATGACTAAAGTGTCTAAATCTTTGATTGCCGAACATCACTATTGTAGTGGGTTTGTAGTGGGTCACCCTTTTTTGTGTCATTGACAGTTGCACTTGTCATTTTACTGACTCGAATTAAAAATCGTAGTTTTAGTAATTACAATATACTGTAACCAATTAATTCTAAGACCGCGGTTCTGAATCTTCTTGTATAATTGGTATCTTTATCTCGACCAATTTTGTAAACCTGAAAGTTTGTCAAGATATTTTCATACCCCTAAGTGAAAAGGGTAGTCCAAACATTTACACATACAACATTAATACATACAACTTTAAATTTTCACCCTTCTATCACAACTATTTCTTAAAAACAATTTTAATAAGTGATTATTTTTTTTCTACACTAGAAATTCCTTACAAAAAAGACAGCGATTGCCGGGTCAGCTAGTTTTTAATACATAGACAAATGATTGTTCATACAAGTATGAAAATATT